>CM026572.1:15690763-15775691 GCA_015143295.1 Tetracentron sinense | reverse complement strand
TAACCCTCGGTTAATGGACACCTGGGACTACGGAACTCACCCTTGGCTAACGAGCTTAATCTTGGCCTACCGGGCCAAACCATACCCCTACGGGCTCATCCTGGCCTACGGGCACAATCTCGGCCTACAGGGCCCAAACTAGCCTATGGGGTTTCACCATCGGCATACAGGGCACCAAACCTAGCTTATCGGGACTTACCTTAGGCCTACGGGGGGCCTAATACCGAGTACTGACCAAACTGGGTCCGCCACCCCTATGCCTCCAGGCTAGACCCTGAGCCAACTGGGAACACACACACACCCATAGCCTTGGCACGGGATAATGTGCCAGAATACGGATCGGTCTGATCTCACCTATGGGAGTACGTAGAGCGCCCAACCGGGTTCGACCTAGTCTAAAGACTTTTCTCCTTCTTAGGAGTAGCCATATCTTAAAAACTAAGGAAGTTGATTAAATTTGAGATTCATTGGCTGAACCCTAGGTAAGTAGGGAACCACTGAAAGGGAAGTGCGGGGTGCCTAACCCCTTCCCCGGACTTAATCGAACCTCTTACCCTGATCTCTGATCACAGACAAGACCTTATCCAAATCCCGGGGACTTATCTCTTTCCGAATGAATAGGTGGCGACTCTTAACTCAACCCGTGAGATGCAAACTAGGGTTCCTCCGAAACTCGCGCTCACAATATATATACAAGCCCTCATACTGTATATTCCTACTAGGTAAAGAGTCTAAGTGAGTGAGTCATGACATTCTCCCCCACCCAATTCCACAATGTCCTCTTGCATTTCCTCCGGTGTCTTCTTCGCTTTCTTTGCGTTCCTTTCTTTAAGAGTTTATGTTCCCATTTCTTTATAAGCTGCAGAGTTAACAACATCCCTGTGTTTGATTTGGTCCCGCATACCAAGGGGACCGTGCATGGAGATTTTTCTTCCAGGATTGCCAAGGAGTTAGCATATGGCATTACGATTGCTTTCACTTGGCTCAGGAAATCCATTCCCAGAATAAGTTTGTGGTCGTTCAACCCGACCACAGAGAAGTCTACTTTCCCTTTCGATGCTCCGACGTGCAACTCTACTTCCCGAGCTACACCATGGATCGGTTTAGCCTCTGTGTTGACAGCTTTGAGCTTCCCTGTCTTTTTAGTTGTCTTCAGGCCTAGTTTTTTGCCTCCTCCATTGACACAAAGTTGTACGTGGCTCCCGTGTCCACCAGTACAAGTGTGGGCTTCCCATTTATACTTGTTTCCATATACAAGAGCCCTTTACCCTTGGGCTTAGATGCTCATTCTCTAGTCACCGTATTGAGACGCTAAAGGGATCTCATCCTCAGCTCCTCTCCTTCATTTTCTAACACTTCCTCACTCTCATCTATTTTATCTGCTTTGGCGATAAGGGCATTCAAGGTCTCCTTCTTCGGACATTCTCTTGCCTGATGGTTGTTATCACAAATGAAGCAGTTGAAGTCTCTTCCCTTGAATCTATCTCTATCTGCCTTTCTTTCCTTGCCTTCCTCACGCCACCTTGGTTTAGAAGGTCATTCTTTGTGGCTTGGACTCCGTTCTCCCCCACCATTATCATGGTCATCCCTTCTTGGCTTGGAAGAATAGTCTCTCTTAAACTCCACAAGCTGTTCTGTAATGGCCATTGCGGTCGCAAGGTCCTGGACTCCCCGTCATTGTAATTCTAACTCGGCCCAGTGCTGAAGACCATCCATGAAGTTGAAGAAGAGTTCTTTCTCGGTCATGTCTGGGATCTCCAGCATAAGGGTAGAGAATTCTTTCACATACTCTTGGAGAGTTCCGGAGTGCTTGAGCCGTTTCAAGTTCTTCCTTGCCAAGTACTCCACATTCTCGGGGTAGAATTGTCTCTTGATCTCTCTTTTGAAGTCTTCCCAAGTGTCAATGGTGCATGATCCTCGCTCTATGTCCGTATGACGTTGGCGCCACCATAGAGTAGCTGTATCAACTAGATAGAGGGTTGCCATGCTTACCTTCATCCTTTCGTCTACGAGAGAAACTACTTCAAAATACCATTCCATTTGCCATAAGAAGTTGTCTAGCTCTTAAGCATCCCAGGTGCCATTGAATGTTTTGGGCTCAGGCGCCTTAACCTTTGGTGTCTCATGTGTAGCCAATCCCCCATTGGCCATCGCCCTTTTCCACACGGCGAACTCGCCATGCATCTCCTCTACCTGACCTCGTAACGAAGCCAACATCTCCATCACCTGGTCTTCTAAGGAACTTGTCTTCTACTGTTCGGCGTAAATTACTTCATTAAGGGTTCCTTGCATTTCCCCCCTAAGTTCATCAAGCTTGTCCTCAAAGCCATCAAGGCGAGTACCTAGCTCTTCCAACTGAACTTCACCATTCTGGAAACCAAGTTCCACCCTTGAAAGCCTTGCCTCTATTGCAGCACTATAGTCCTTGGACCTTCCCCTTCCTGGAACATTGGTAGTGGGAATCTGATGCCGACTTAAGTTACCCTCCAAGGCCATCCCTTGTTCTTCCACAGTCTCGCAACTAGTGACCTTCTCCATCACCCGCGTCACGTCCCTTCGTAACGTAGCTCTGATACCAACTGTCACGTCCTTAATTCTTCAACCCGATCACGACCGTGTGACACTCGATAGCTTGACCTTTCAAGACCGAGTAAGCCTTACGCACGTGACAGGCTCTCCCGCCTAAATCCCTGACGCCCTCATCAGGGGGATCCACCCTTGAATCCCAACGTGCTATGAATCCGTCCAACACCCCCAATGCCCCTGGGTCGGCTTTGATACCACTTGTCATGGAGCGCTTGCCAATTGAAGTGACTAGCCAATTCAGATGCTGCCTATTCCCACACCATTAGCCCGGAACGCCCATTACATGGCTGGTGGGGACTAAACATACACACGTGACACTAAGTCTATCCCCGAAGACATGATCTTGGAAGATGAAAAAAGAAGCAAGAAATGATAGATTTCTTTACCGAAGGGACCGGCAGGGCATCCATGGACTCCATTGTAGATGACCGCCGACCTAAATGACACTTCCAAACTCCATCAACAGGAAATCCGGTAGCAAAGTCCTTTCTCATTCTGTAAAGGATTCAAATAGAGAATGAACGTCCATTCTGACACCATAAAGTGGTCTTTTTTTTTGGCCCCCACAGAGGTGGTTGCAAGCAGTGTTTTAAAACCGGACCAGCAGTCCGGTCTGACCGGTTGACATGTGAACTGAGACCTCAATGGGTTGGGTTCAGCTTTGCATAGGCTGAATGTCCTAGATTGACCCACTTAAAACCACCTGACCCGACACGACCAAATGAACCCAGACGCCCGGGTTATGGGAAAAATCCTAATTTTTACTTATCCATTCTAAAATTTATAAGTCCTATTATCCCAACTAATTAAAAAACTAATTATTAAATACATTATATAATAAAATAGGGGTTTTAACACACAAATATATATATATATATATATAGACTTATTTTTATTAATTACAAGAGTTAATATATTTTTTTCTATGTTCGATTGGATAATAATACCAAATTTTAATAGTTCGTGCCCTTAAGATAAATTTTGTTATTTTATTTTAATGTTTTAATTTATTTTGATTGATTATAGTAACATTAATTATCAAGTATTCATTAAAAACAATGTCTAATAAGGGTATTGTATGTGTTATTCTACTATTTGTTTTTACCTTTATATTAATAGTAATTATTTATGGCATCGCTTGACATTGTTAAGACTGACCTGATGGTCCGACCGTTTTGGGCTGACCCACCCCATTATTCGAGTCAATCCGATGTCAGTTTTAAAACATTGGTTGCAAGGAGATCGAATCACAGCCAATTGCAATTGAACTCTCCAGAGTTCAATCGCATCTACGGGTCAATACATGTCTATTTTAATACAAAGCTCTCTTCTCTCTGGAAAGGACCCCCTCTAGAATGAATACCAATTCCTAATTCTAAAGTATATTATATGATACGACAAAAAAAGGTTTAAAATGGATTTAGGAGACTAATCCCGCGGGGAATGGCTTAAGTGGGTGTTGGAACTCCTAGGCTACTGGATTGGGCGTTCGAATGCCCTCAAGGCCCATTCAAACGCCTTCTTATAATATGCCAAAAAGGATCTCCATATATAACAGAACTGTAAAAGTTAGTAAATCTAACTATGGTTAGTAGGGGTTAAAATAGACACTGTTGACCTCTGAGAGCAATTTGAACCCTCCCCGAGTTCAATCGTTGATTGGATCTTGCTTGAAAGGCGGTTTTGCCACAGAACGATTCGCGCTATACAACCAAAAAAATGAGATGATTACACGTGAAAAAGATATATGATCTCAAAGAGGTATGATCTCGTACTTTAGAGAGATGATTAAACGAGAAAAGAAGTATGATATTGCTTGGAGTGGGTACTTGGACTTACCTAGGGTGTATCCGAACCAGTTTAGGTCAAAGTTCGGTTCGGCTCGACTCGATCAAGCCTGGCTTGGGCTCGAAAAATAGGCTTGATCAATCCGAGCTATTTTTTGAGTCTGAAAATGTATTCAAGTCGAGCTCGAGCCAAGGCCTATTTGATTCGACTCGGCTCAACTTGGTTCGGCTCGAACCTCGGCCCGATTGAGGCTCAGTTTGGCTCGAGCTCAGCTTGGCTTGAATATTATTTAAAAAATAATATATATATATATATATATATATATATATATATATATATATATATATATATATGTATATGTAAATGTATATCGTTATTATATATATAAATTTATTTTAAGTTTTATCTCATTTGTTCATGTAATTTTTTAGGGTTCTTGGAAGAGACGAACCAAAATCTGGAATGGGATATATTCTGTCTTCTCATAGAAGTTTGTCTGTTCAAACCATCCCCTTGAAAGGGATGGTGAGTGCTCCTTATCCTACCCTTACCAAGCCAAAAGCTAAACCGTCAAATAAGTGGAGGTTGTGGCCACTACCACCATACCATAACAGGTGATGAGGACCTTCGGATCTAAAAACCAACTCTTGATTCCTCTCCCAATTGCCTTTTGGCATATGCTTCTATAAAGGAAGAATTGATTTACTGATCAGTAAACTTCTTGAGACAATTATTGCTAATTTACCCTAATTTAGACGAAACCTAGAAGATCCGAATTATTCCATTTTGTTGGTATTCATCAAATGAAGTTATATATGATATTGGGATATATTTTCCTCCATTCATAGTAGTTGTAATTTTCTTTGGTTTCATTTCAGCATAATTCAAGACTTGAATTCACCAAAACCCCTAATTTTTGACAACCCTATAAATTGGGTATTCTGAAAGGATAAAGCTTTTGAGACCCCTTAGGGCCGAGACCACCGAGACCGTGCTCTAAGAGCACGGGATTTCAAGTGGGGCTTACCATGTGAAATGGGCCCCACCTGAAATCCCCTGCTTTTAGAGCATGGTCTCGGTGGTCTCGGCCCTAAGGGGGTCTCAGTAGCAAAGTCCATTCTGAAAATAGTTTGCTTTGATATTTGAGACGTGTCAGCCTTAATCTCAAACATTCCTTACTCTCAGCCAAAAACCAACACCTATTAAAACAATGACAAGTATTGGTTTTTGGTTGAAAATGAGGACATGTGTTAGTTTTTGGTTGAGAGTAGGGATGACTAAGAGTAGGGCTAGCACGACTCATGATATTTTGTGGGGAAATCTGATTAGCGGAACCCGCTTATAAACGGACCACCCAAAGCAAATTTCAATACATCAGGAAAGAGAAAATTAAAAAAAAGTTTTACCGTTACTTGTTGTTTTGCAATTGGGTGGTTCATTCGCAACAGGACCACTCGATCTGTTTTCTATGTTCCTTTTGTGGACTCCATCTGTTTTTTTTTTTGGAAGGTAAGATGGGAAGACCCCGGCCAGATATATTAATAGAAAGAACCTGCAAATTACATCCGAAGATACACTTTCCCCGCTCTATGTTTTCTGGAGTTAAATTGATTCTGTAGAGTTAAATTCGTACTTATGGAAATGGGCACCCATGTAAAAAAATGGGCCTCCTTTTCAACCCATGTAAATAAATGGACCTACTAGTTTAAGAGAAATATAATTGGGCCTGGCCCAAATAGATAAATGAATTTCGAGGCCTACTGAATTTTAAGGCCATTAGTTTTCAAGGTGACATTGTTCAACAAATGAGGAATGGGGTTAAAATCTAAATGAGGAATGATTTTAAGCTTTTGATGTACGCTGGCCAAGAGAATAAGTAAAATGAACGGTAAAGATCGTCTGATTGGGCTGACTTTTGGTCTCCAAAATGTTTTCTTTGTTGGTCCCTGCTGGTGGGGATTGAAAAGATTGCGCTTCATTTGTTTGATATATAGACCAGTGAAATGAGATTGTGCTTCATTTATTTAAATGGAAAAGCTCCTATTAGTACCAACCATCAGTGAAATCAGATAGTTTTTGCGAAATAGAGTAGGTTTTTCCTGGCTAACTCTCTTCGAAATAATATTCAAGACAATTTAAATAAATTGCAAATTGAGCATTTAAGTGAAGGAACATAAAATCACCAAAATTATATCTTCTTGAAAGAGAAAGCAACAAAGTAAGGGGTGTTTGATAAAACTTAAAATAAGAGCTTATTGAATTATTCTACTAAATTAAGCTCGTATTTAATAATAAGATTGTTTAATAATATTTTAGTGTTGTCTAAATATTATAGTAATAAGTGATTTCACCACTTATTCATTAAGTAGTCTTAAGCTATTACTTAAAAAAAAATAGTTATTTTACTTATACAGGATTTTGAACCATTCTATCATTATACAAGATTTTCTCATATCTATAATCTACATGTGGCTTTTGTACAAATGTAAAATAAGGGTATTTTGACTATTTTACTTTAAAATTTTGTATATTTCTCAAAACACACAATCATTAGTCATTCTTTGAGATGCTAACAATTGCGCTCACCTATATCATTTGTGACTTTGAGGAAGATGAAGAAGAGATGGCTTTGCTTGCTAAGAAATTTAGAAAATTTCTAAAATTTAATAGAAGATTTAATCTGAAAGGACAAAATTTTGTTGATAAGCTTAAGTCTAGACATTATGAATATAAGAAACATCTTAAAAGTGTGGAAAATAAATCCCAAGGGTGTTCAATGCTATGAATGTCAAGGCTACGGCCATATTGCCGCCGAGCGTTCAATTAAGAAAAGATTTAAGGGCAAGATAAGGGATGATAGTGAATCCGAATATGAGGAATCGGATTAGTTCTTCTTGCGAGGAGACTAGGGGTTATATGGCCTTCACTGCACCCTTATTTGAGATTGAAGAATGTTCTTCAAATGTTGTGAGTGACTAACACCATAGTGATGGTGAGGATGATGAGAGTCAGATTGATTCATATTCTAAAGGAGACCTCAAAACAACCTATGATAAGCTGTTTGAGGAAAGCCTAAAGCTGAAATTGTAACGACCCGGAATTTTAATATAATAAAATTATGCATTTATAGGTCCTTAATGGAGGTTAATTAGTTAATTATTTGTTAAATTGGTAAAAAATGGGTTTTGTTCGGGATTGGATTGTACTAGTAAAAATTAAGTGTTTTTCTTCGAAAATCGTGCACAATGTGCGGGTTGTCTATTTGGATAATCACTTATCGTTTTAGTTCCGTTACGTATCGATTTGCGAGACCGCGAGAGTCTTAAATGTAATAAAATAGAGAAAACCATGAAATTCCAGACTTTCTGGAATTCAGTGGGACTCTATAATTGTTGGAGATTCTAATAGAAATCCGTGCGGCTGGTACCAAAGCGTGCCGGTCGGTCATGAGGATGACCGTCTGTTGTTTCGTTAGTTCATTATCTCATATGAAGAAATGACAACGTGTTTTGTGTCCAAAATCAGGAAATTAATAGGTTTTGCAGTTTTCTTCTAGAATTAATTTTTACCGTCAAAACTCAGTATTTTTCCCCGAAAATTTTACAACAGGTGTCAGACTACCCCAAGTTCGGTCACCTAAAGTTTCATCAAAATCAAACTTTATATACTAGGGTTTCGGAGGTCATAAGTGCGAAAAAATCAGAAAATCAGTCAAAGTGGTTGACTTGGTCAACTTTATCTTTTCCACACCTTATTGGTCATGTGCTGTTGCACATGATCAAACCCCTTTAATGCCTATATTAAGGGGAGGCAGCCCTCTTATTTTTGTTCGTTCAAAACTAGAGAACCCATTTGTTGTCCGTGGGTTTTTAGAGAGAGAAAGTGAGGAGAGAGAAAGGAAGAGAGAGAAAGAAAAAGGGAGCTCTCCTTGGGTTTTTAGATGTTCCTGACGTGCTGGTGACGTCCTTTTCTTTTCCCGACACCTCGATTTGCATGTAGAGAGAGAAAGAGAGAAAGTTAGAGAGAGAAAGTGGGAGTCATAGAGAGTCTACCTTGGAGTTTTTCAGTGTTCCGAACGCAACCTCGTCGTCCGTTTACCTCTTCGAATCTCGAAAAGTGTGTTGTGGGTAAAATCCTCTCCCTTTCTTCTCTTTTCCCTTATTTATGCTACATTTTTATGTGGAATGACGTGTTTAATTTATGGTGTGAATGGAAAAAGGTCGGAGACCCCTATGTGATGTGTGGAAGGGTTAGATGTGCGTGAAAATGAGTAGAGGGGTGTAGCCCTCAGTCTTAGGTGTCAAAACCCCAAATTTAGGCTCACTGTGTGAATGACGTGAATGGAAAAAGGGTCGGAGACCCCTATGTGATATTGTGATTTTATGTGGATCTTCGGAGAGCCCAGATCGGGTCCCAAGTAAATTGTATCGCCACTTTAGGGTAACGAAAAGTTATTTTGCAGGTCGTATAAGACAATGGACACATCCATTAGCTTAGAAACGTTCCCTAACGGGACAATGTGTTACCGGATTTGGTTCACGGGTGCGAAGCTCAAGTATTTTAGTTAATCAAGCGAGGCTTGGGTTAATTGAGGTTAACCTATGGTTAGAAAACCTAATCAGGGTTAAGTATAGTCCTGATTCCTCTTTAACTAGGTCAGGAGAGATGATGTCCAGTAAGGCCCAGGGTTCCTTTGTGACTGATAGTCGGGAGATATCGATCTGTTTGTCTAAGTCGTTCGTGGTGCCTCTTGGACTAGGTCAGGAGTGGCGGTGTCCTGCATGGCCTGTGGTTCTTTCGTTATTGATAATTAGGAGATTTCGAAGTCATAGGGAGTTTAAAGTGGCTGAACATTAGATAATGTATAGTCTGGGGTTCCTCTCTGGTTGGGTTAGAAGATGTCGGCACTGTGTCTATCGAGGTCCCTTCTTGGTGGAATGTCAGGAGATGTTAGCATTGGTAAAGATGTCGGGGTTCCTCCATAGACTAGCCAAAAGATGATGGTAGGCAGGTTGGTCGGGATTCCTTCTTGATTGATACCTAAGGCGATAACGGCGAATACATGGTAGATGTTACCAGTCAGTTGAATGGAAAAGTATATCCTTATTGGGTGAATGCCCATGTTCTGTGTGTAAGCTTCGGATACGAAGTTGTCTGAATCGGTATACTTAGGGTTGGTGTAATGGTCTAAGTTAGTGTACTTAGGGTTCGGTATGGAATTGTCGGATTCCAGGTGAGTTGGGTTGGTATGCCCGAGATTTGGTGGTATTTGGGTAAAAGCCAGAACAAAAAGTGTGAGTCTAAATGACTCTATGTATGGTTATGATTTAGAGACTTTAAGCTAAACATTTGTGGGCTATGGCCAGTTAATAGAGTCTTAGGACTCGAAATGATAAGTGATTCATGATTGAAATGATAACTTGGTAATATGAATACATTCATAACTAAACCCCATAATTGGAAAGTAATGTGAGGTCGGGAACCTCGGTTAAGGTGACATAACCTTAAGTGACCTTGGGTCACAGCTTATTATATATTGTTCTATTTTACTGTAACATGCAAATTGAACTGTTTATTATATCATTATTGATGTGTATTATTATATGGAAAATAGTTTAGAAGGACTGTGTTTTTATTGGGTTTCATAACTCACTGACTTTTTATGTCAGCAGATCTCAGAGCTACTGACCAGTAAGTGAAAAGTTCAACTGGACATTTTGGAAGATTGTACAAACTGTACCCGACGTGCTAGAGGTGCCTACTTTTGTAGAACAAACTTGATGTAAATAATACAGGTATATGGTTTGTATAATGGCTATTGTGATGACAAGTGTTATTTTCTTTTTGGAAGCATTTGATAAATGTTTAAATTTCCCACATTTTTACGGGTAAAGTCTTCCGCTTGAGTGAATTAACGAACGACGTGCGTCTCAGAACTTGATTCCCTAGGCGCGGGTTCGGGACGTCACAATTGGTATCACAGCCCAAGAGCAATAACCATCATGACAAACCATACTTGATCATAAAACACCTTAGGAAATGATTTTAGTTGTGTATCTAGATGTATTACTGTATATCACCTATTTTGAAATCAAATAGTGATTTGGAAATTGTGTGTATGTGCAGGGATGCCGTTAATGCATAGAGTCCCCACCAAGGAGGATTGGAAGCATTATCAGCACATGGCAACAATATTGGGACGGCGTTATCCTGAACAGCTCAGTATGAAATCGCAAATCATGAAGGCTATTTAGCCTAAAGTTGTTCGGATTAATCCGGACGGAACAACCTGTATGCCACCCCCAACTCTGATGAAAATAGTATTACCGGCTAGAGTGCATCGTGAGATTTTTAGACAAGCCAGGAGCATGTTTGTCGATGAGATGAGAGAGCGCCGGATAGCGAGTCAGACGGCGAACCCTAGTGTGGAGGTTGGGTCATCCCTGGAGCTTGCTGAGAGTAGTCCGTCTACCTCGACAGAGGATTAGATACCTTAGTATAGGGTTAGGAGGGGAGACTGTAGCGCATCTGCATCATTTTGGAGTATAGTAGATGCCCTAGTCGGTGTTCTTATCATGTGACTCATATTTTTGGTGTATATACTTGGATGTACTATGTGATGTTTGTATATACTTTGATGCAGTACGGTTATGTACATGGTGTGTTATTGTATATATTAAAGATGAAATGAATGAAATATCTTTTTGCCTTTGTGTATTTCAATTTCATTTCATTTCATTATTGGTAAACGTTTACTATTATACTTATAGGGGAATCATGCCACCTTCTAGATAAGGGGTGTACTGGGTATTTAGCAGCAGTGGTGGTTGATAAAGATGAAGATGACACTTTAGGGAATACTCCGGTGGTTAGAGAGTTTCGAGATATGTTTCCTAATGAATTACCAAAACTCTCTCCTACCAGAGAAATCGATTTTACAATCGATGTTACTCTGGGTGTAGACTCGATATCTAAAACACTGTATCGGATGGCTCTAGCTGAGTTACAAGAACTGAAGATTCAATTGCAAGACCTATTAGATAAGGGTTTAATCCACCCTAGTGTTTAACCTTGGGGAGCACCTATGTTATTTGTCCGAAAAAAAGACGGGAGTCTGCGTCTGTGTATAGACTATCGTCTGCTGAATCAAGTGACGATCAATAATAAGTATCCTCTCCTCAAGATCGATGATCTATTTGATCAGTTGCAAGGTGCCAAAGTGTTTTCAAAGATTGATTTACGGTCCGGCTATCACCAATTGAGGGTCAAAGAAGAAGAAATTCAGAAGACAACATTCCGAACTCGGTATGATCACTACGAGTTCCTGGTGATGCCTTTTGGACTGAAAAATACACTTGCAGCCTTTATGGAGTTGATGAATCGTCTTTTCAGGCCATACTTGGATCAGTTTATTGTGGTATTTATAGATGATGTCTATTAGCCTTAAGGTTACAACCACATGACCCTAAATTAGTTTTAATGATGACATAAATAATGAAATGAACCCTGTAATACTAATATCTTTCATGAGCAATTTATTCCACAGTATTCGAGAATTAAAGAAAGGATTTCAAGCATATTCAAGAACCTTCAATGAAAAGACCAAGTCAAGACATGATGAAAATTCCAAATCAAAGATCCAAGAAGATGTTCAACTATAAGCAAAAAGGATTTTGTAAGCTTGTCTTGAAGACACTGCTGCTGAAGACCATTAAAGCCAAAGGATCATCCTCATCAAGGTCTTAGTCTAGGTAGTAAGTGTGGTCTGTCTACGATTTCTTGTAAAAATCCTCAAGTGGTTGATCTGGTGAAAAAGCTCAAAATACCTTAGATTGACCATAGGTCCCTTGAACAAATATTAAAATATGATTAAGGACCTTAAAACATGTTCATCATACTCATAATGCCTAAGTACAAAACCTTGGAATCAGATCTTACCTTAAAGGTTTTGAAAATGAATTCTACAAATAAAATTAGCCTATCCAGTAGATCAGATAGGCAATCCAGCCGATTAGGCAGACCATCCAGTCGATCAGAAAGTCCTGTGATCGACTGGATAGAACAAATTTTTTCCAAATTTGTCTGCATGTACTGATTGAGTTGGTTCTCTTTGCTAATCCATTTTAGATCATTATGAGTTGTTAATCATGTTTTACTAACATATTAAAAGACTTTAGAATTCGTGCAAATCATTAAAATCTAAGAAAAAGCATTAAAAATCAGATAAACCAAAATCTGGAAACTTTTTGGTCTATCCAGTCGATCAGGTGGACCATCTAGCCGATTAGATGGTCCATCCAGCTGATCACTCCTTCCTCCAATCAACTGGATAGAACAAAACTTCATAAAACCTATTTTTGTGATCCAGCAGATCAGGAAACTAATCTAGGCGATCAATCAGTCATCCAGTCGATCAGGAGGCTCCTCTAATCGACTGGATAGTTCAAAAAAATTCTGAATAACCGCATTTAATGCCAACGGTTATATTTATAACGGGTATTTCGCATTCAATGCTCATCAAACGGTAATAAATTTCGGATCACTATAAATATAAGTGAGCTTGAAAGATTCAATAAGAAACACACTCACTCTTACACTGTTTCATTGAGAATCATTCTCTTGAGCTAAAACTCTCAAATCTGAAAAACGATACTCTGTTTTTCTCTTTGAGCTAAATTCCAATCTTCCACTTGAGAGATTTATTAGTGCTTCTATTCTATTCAAATCCAACTCTTAAAGGAGTTTTTCTTTCGGTTGTAATACCCAAAATCTTTCATTGTATCAATCCAAGAACCTGCGTGTTCTTCAGTGAAGATACTGCTTCGGTTTAATAGAGAGGGTGATGCTCTGCTAGTTGATGGTTTGGCCCTGACCGAAAGAGGGGTTGTTGAAGGTTCCATCTCGACCAAAAGAGAGATTGTATAAGGGTTTAGGCTTCACCAGATTAAGAAGTCTGTGCAGTTGTGGACTGTAGTGGAATCCTCTAAGCGGGTGCTGCTTGAGGCAGGGAGTAGACTGGGTTTGCTGAACCTCAAAAACAAATTTGAGTTTGCATTCCTTATCTCTTTTTCTCCTACTTGTGCTTTACGTTTCATAATTTATGTTTAGCTTAGCTGCATTTCTCTTCGTTTTCTTATTTTCCACATTTAAAGGGAAAAATATTTTTTACTGCCATTGACCCTATTCACCCCCCTCTAGGGTCCATATTTGGGCAACAAGTGGTATCAGAGCCTGTAACTCTTAGTTGATCTAAAAAATCTTAGACTTTAAAGATTTTAATGGTAAACAATAGTTTTTTAGCTGGCCTAGGAGAAGGACAATCCACAACCAGACCACCCCTATTTAATGGAGAACACTATAATTATTGGAAGACCAGAATGATGTATTACCTTCAATCTTTAGTCTATCAATGCTGGAAAGTAATCATCAATGGTCCCCATCTTCCTTGCAAGACCATAAATGATATTAGTTTTCCTAAGGTTGAGGAAGAATGGGATGGAAATGACATTAAGTTAATCCAGATAAATGCCAAAGCCATTAACAACCTCTATTGTGCTCTTAGTCCTCAAGAGTTCAACAGAGTATCTGGTTGTAACTCAGCCAAAGAAATTTGGGATAAATTACAAGTTACATATGAGAGAACTAACCAAGTCAAAGATGAGTAAATAAATATGTTAGTTTACAAATATGAACTGTTCAAAATGGAGAAAGATGAATCCATTACTGATATGTTTACACGTTTTAATAACATTACTAATGGTTTAAAATCTCTTGGTAAAACGTATACAAATGCAGAAACAGTAAGGAAGATACTAAGATCTCTGCCAAAAGATTGGTCTCCAAAAGTTACTGCTATTCAAGAAGCCAAAGACCTCACCAAGCTAACAATGGATGAGCTGCTGGGTTCACTGATGACTCATGAAGTTATTATGAAGGAGCATCAATCAGATGAACCAAGACCAAGAAGAGGATTGGCCTTGAAAGCCTCTTAGCATATTGAGAGTGAAGAAGAAGAGGAAAGTGAAGAAGATGAAGACTTCTCACTGATGGCTAGGAAGTTCAAAATTTTTTTGAAACATAAGAAGAACTTCAAGAAGAGGCCATTCAAGAAGGAGTTCTCCAAAGAAATATCAAAGAGCGAACCAAGCAAGAAGGAACCGATCACATGCTTTGAATGCGAAAAGCTAGGCTATATGAGATCAGAATGTCCTTAACTTGCCAAGAGCAAGAAATACAAGAAGAGAGTCATGAAGGCCACTTGGGATGACTTAGAAGACAACAATTTTGAAGCATCAAGTGATGAAGAAACTGCAAATCTATGCCTCATGGCACTCGACAATGATGAGGTATGTTTCAAATCAAATTCCTCCAAAACAATATGGTTTTTGGATAGCGGCTCTTCGAGGCACATGAGTGGGAATAAAGACTTATTCATTTCTATCTCTCCTAAAGATGGTAGGCATGTGACCTTCGGGGACAACGCGAAGGGAAGATCATCGGCATAGGCAATGTTGGTAAGAATTTTTCTACTCTTATTGAAAATGTTTTATTAGTTCAAGGATTTAAACATAATTTAATTAGCATAAGCCAACTTTGTGATAAATGTTTAAATGTTTGTTTTAAATCAAATCTTTGCATGATTAATGATAAGGATAATGTTAATACTTTGTTTATTGCACATAGAAATCTAAATGTATACACTCTTGAATTTGATTATTTAACTGCACAAAATATGATGTGCTTATCTGCTGTTAATGAGGATAGTTGGCTGTGGCATCGATGTTTAGGTCATGCAAGTATGGAATTGCTTTCTAAACTATCTAAGAATGATTTAGTAAAAGGTCTCCCAAAGACCACATTTATCAAAGATAAAATATGTGATGCATGTCAACTTGGAAAATGAATTAAATCCTCATTCAAAAATAAGAAAATTATCTCAACCTTTAGGCCCTTAGAACTTCTTCATATGGACTTGTTTGGACCCAATGAAGTAGTTAGCTTAGGTGGTAAAACATATACCTTCGTGATTGTTGATGTAGAGCCCCGAAATTTCATTTCACTAAGAATGAATAGTGTGTGAATAGTGCCCAAGTGTGGCTTTGTACACTTATGGGTCTTATGTTAATATATGTGTTTGGAATTATGGCATATATGTTTCAATGGGTCTATATGTCCTTAGGGAATGTGTTGAAAGCATAAAAGAGTGTTGGAAGTGCATTGGGGAAGATTCGAGTGGTGTAAACAAGGTTTTTCAGCAAAGCAGGGGTCGACCGATCGCTCGGTCATTACCTGCGATCGATCGGTCAACTACCGATCGCTCGATAGCTGTCGCACGGTCAACTTTTTTGTATGGGGAAAAATTCCAGAGAGTGTGTTTTTGACCGATCTCTCGGTCATAACACCGATCGACCGGTAAGCCACCGATCGCTCGGTCCATACCACCGATCGATCGGTCATACGCAGATTTTCTTCATTAAGGGTGTTTAAGACTTTAACCATCACCCTTTGCCTATAAAAGGGCAGGGTTCGTGCCTTAGGGTTTCACAAACCCTTTGTGCATTGTTTTTGAGGGATTTGAAGAAGAGAAGGAGGAGAGGACCTTGGTGATCGTTCAAGCTTGTGGAAGATCAAGTTCTTCCTTTCCATTTGGTGTTTTCCAACCAAGAACTCACTGTTCTTGCTTGTTCCAGCCATTGGGAGTCAAACTCATTGATTTCTCCAAGGTAGATACACTCTACTACAATCTTGCAATCCTACTAGTTACTAATTATGATTCTTCTTATCTATGCCCTATCTATATGTATTGATTTTATGTATGAAAAGGTGTGATTATATACTTGGATGAAGGTTACTATTATGATGCACTCTAAGTGTTTGATAAAATACCTCTAAGGGATTCTATGCTTAAATACGATGATTTCTCTTATTAAGTGCATATGCTCGCATGTCTTGCATAAACCGATGGTTTCTATGGATTTCTCCAAGTACAAACAAAGGTTTTTCACGAAAAGACGAATAATGAATGATTCTAAGTAACTCTATGATTTCTCTAAGATCGTTTCACAAGCTCTAAGGATCATACCATGCTCACAAGGAAACTCTATGATAATGCTCCAAGATCGTCTCACAAGCTCCACGGATCACAATGAAATGCTCTAAGATCTCTAAGGTTATGCTCTATGGAAATGCTCTAAGGTTATTGCTCTATGCTCTATGTCTCTACGGATCATAATGACTCTAAGTAACTCCATGAACTCACAAGAACTCATAAGGCTATGATTATCGATTGACTCACACGGTTACAGTTTTGGTTTCGAATATTATCTCACATACGTTTTCACGGTTTCCATGCTTTAAGGAATTTACGGATTTCATTCTCCATGTCTTGTATGCTCCATGCCTAACCGCTTTATTGTTATTAGTTTGTATACACTGAGTATTCCATGCTCAGTCGATATTGTTATGATCGGCAGGTGCTCGGGTTCCATTCGATTTGTGTGGCGAAGAACCTTGGGTCGAGGAAGAGTACCGTGACCCGGAGCCTTCCAAGGATCACTATCATGACGATGGTGCTTTAGATAGGAGTCGTGACTTCGATTTCTGTTAATCGACCGACTTAGAACTTGTGTCTTTTGTTATGTGAGTGTGGGGTTTGTCCACTCCACTTTTGGGTTTCTCACACATGTATACTTGTTGGTTCTTACTTGAGCCAAGTTATAGGAGTATTCATTTTGCTTCCGCTATGTTAGTATTTTATTTTCCGCTGTGCATTGTATTTCGTTTTCGCTATGTATATTCAGGTACTCTGACAGGTTTTCACGTGTGTCTTATGTATCATACTGGAGGTATGATATGGCGGTCACGAGTCAAAGTACCCTTAACTCCTAGGGGGTATTTTGGGTCGCGACAGACTTGGTATCAGAGCTAGTTATGTCTAACGACAGACTTAGTTAGGTCACTCAGGCTTGGCCTAAGCGGAAGTAATTCCTATGAGTTGAACTTAGAACTCAGAATGACTCAGTTGTCTTAGGCTTGTTACCACGACATAACCGGTACCAAGTGAATCCTTAGGTCAGTATAGGATCCGAGATCGATGTGATCCTATGCGAGGTTCTAGTATAGGCTCTAAAGTATAATTATATGATGATATATATATACCTCGATGTATACTATGTGCGGTATAGCATTTCATGATTATTGAATTGCTATATGATATGTGAGGTTTGGCATCCAAGTTAGACTCATGTTTTGCCAAATTGATCTCAGGATTCGATATCATGAGACGTGGCAATCGGGGTCGAGGTTACCATACTCGGAGGGCCGAGAGTGAAGTTCTAGAGAAGGGGAACCGTTGTATTTCACAAATGCTATGGACTCCATAGCCGAGACTTTGGCATTGTTGGCAGCGAGGCCTATGCCTACCCCACCGTCCACGCCTGTGCCTACACCGGTGCATCACACCGCGAGGCTCGAAGCTTTTAGGAGACTGCGGCCTCCTACATTCTATGGCACTCTGGACCCCATGGTGGCCGAGTCTTGGATTATGCAGCTGGAGAAGACCTTCCGGGCTCTCCGTTGTACCGATGAGCAAAGGGTAGAATGGGCTTCCTTCGTGATGGAAGGTGAAGCCGAACACTGGTGGAGAGCTGCCCAAAGGCAGAGGGATGTTGCTAAGGCAGGTGTGCCCTGGACTTGGGCGGAGTTCTTAGAGACTTTCAGGGAACAGTACTTTCCCAGGTTTATTCGGGAACAAAAGGCGAGAGAGTTTATGCTTTTGGAGCAAGGGTCGATGAGCGTAGCCGAGTATGAGGCTACCGAGTTGTCTAGGTTTGCTCCGCACTTGGTGGCTACTGAAGACCTACAGGTCAGGAAGCTTGAGATGGGCTTGAAGGCTTTCATCCGAGATCAGGTGTCCATTCTCCAGGTAGAGTCTTGGAGAGAGATAGTAGGGAAGGCGAAGATCGCCGAAAAGAATGCGGAAGACTTCGTGAGAAGAAGAGACAGTGGCTTCGGGAAGAGCATGTCTCGGGGTTAGTCGAGTAGTTCTTCAGAGAAGAGGACTAGGACTGCACCGTACCAGTTCTCCCAGTCGATGTCCGCTCAGAGACCTTCCTTTGCGCCTCAGGCACCGCGTCCTACGGCATCGCAAGCTACGAGGGTTATGCCTCCGGCTTCCTCCGCATCGCATACATTTGAGGAGTGCGCCGTATCTGGTCGTCGGCATAAGACTGGAGATTGCCGAAGAATGTCAGGTGGATGCTTCCACTGTGGCGAGATGGGCCATATGATTCGAGATTACCCGCGCAAGCAGTCACAATCTGGATCACAGGGAGTTCGGCCTCCAGGCAGGCAAAATTCACTTCAGGGGTCTTCATCTCAGGCCTCTAGATCCTTGCAGCCTACCCAGCAGCCTCGTCAGGCGAACCAGGGCAGAGTCTTTGCCATGACTGATAGAGACGCACAGGCATCTGATGATGTTGTGCAAGGTACGCGCGAACTAGTCTTTGTCGAAGTTCTAATATTGCCATGATATGTTTGTATCTATATGTATAGTTGTGTTATAACTGGGATGATTCAAATTCTCAGGTTCGTTGCTCGTAAATGAATGTTTGGCAAGAGTGTTGATAGACACAGGATCCACTCACTCGTTCGTTTCACCAAGCTTTGCCAAAGGCTTTACGTCCGAGCCAAGCAAGCTACCTAGGGAGTTGTCCATTTCGACTCCATTGGGAAAATCTATTGAGACAGATAAAGTGTATCCGGATAGTGTTGTACAAGTCATGCAGCACGAGTTGCCAGTCGACTTGATCCTTCTGGGATTTCAGGATTGGGATTTCGATGTCATCCTAGGTATGGATTGGCTCTCAACTCACCATGGACACGTGGCGTGTTTCGAGAAGGTGGTGCATTTTAAACCTGTGGGGTTAAAGCCGTTTCATTTCAGGGGACTTCAGAGAAGAGACATTGCCCGCTTTGCAGCTCTTAGTCTCGAGGGTGTAGAAGTGCGAGACTCCACACCCATTCCGGTGGTATGTGAGTATATGGATGCTTTTCCGGAAACCTTGCCGGGATTGCCTCCCGATTGTGCAATCGAGTTTGCGATTGAGCTAGCTCCAGGCACAGTTCCGATTTCAAGAGCTCCGTATAGGATGGCCCCTATTGAGCTTAAGGAGTTAAAAGAGCAGTTAGAAGAATTGCAAGGCCTTGGTTTTATCCGGCCAAGTGTTTTACCTTGGGGAGCTCCGGTTCTCTTCGTGAAGAAGAAAGATGGATCAATGCGTATGTGCATTGATTACAGGCAATTGAACAAGGTCACGATCAAGAATCGTTATCCAATGCCTCGGATAGACGACTTGTTTGACCAATTGAAGGGTGCGCAGTTTTTCTCCAAGATTGACCTTCGATCTGGTTATCATCAGTTGAAGATCAAGAAAGAGGACATTTCGAAGACAGCATTCCGAACTCGATACGGTCATTACGAGTTTTTGGTCATGTCTTTTGGATTGACTAACGCGCCGGCAGCATTCATGGATTTGATGAATCGGGTGTTCAGATCGTCTCTCGATCAATGTGTGATCGTGTTCGTAGATGATATCCTTGTGTATTCACAGTCACAGGAGGATCACACGAGAGATCTCCGTCTGGTATTGCAGACACTTCGAGAGCATAGTCTGTATGCTAAATTGAGCAAGTGTGAGTTCTGGCTGAACAAGGTGTCTTTTCTTGGACACGTGGTATCTGCTGAAGGTATTTCAGTTGATCCTGCAAAGATTGAAGCGGTGATGAATTGGGAAAGGCCGAAGAGTGTCACCGAGATTCGTAGTTTCCTCGGGTTGGCAGGATATTACAGAAGGTTTATGGAAGGATTTTCAAGTTTAGCAGCTCTGCTTACCTATCTCACACGGAAGAACACGAGGTTCACTTGGAGTGATAAGTGCGAGGCTAGTTTCTTGGAGTTGAAAAAGAAGCTTACTTCGGCTCCTGTTCTCACAGTTCCATCTGGGAGCGGTGGTTTCGAAGTCTATAGTGATGCTTCACTAGTGGGACTTGGATGTGTTTTGATGCTACATAAAAAGGTGGTCGCCTATGCTTCCCGTCAGTTGAAGGAGCATGAGCAGAATTACCCCACACATGACTTAGAGCTCGCTGCGGTCATTTTTGCACTGAAACTTTGGAGTCACTACCTCTACGGAGAAGAAGTCGTGGTGTTCACAGACCACAAGAGCTTGAAGTATCTTTTCCTCCAGGAGGAGTTGAATATGAGGCAGCGTCGTTGGATGGAGTTCATGAAGGACTACGACTGTTCCATCTAGTACCACCCGGGTAAGGCTAACGTGGTAGCCGATGCTCTTAGCAGAAAACCTTACGGAGTTATGGCTCAATTGAGAGTGCAAGAGTGGAAGTTATTACATGATATGTGTCATTTGGACACTACTCTCAGGCATGTCACCTATGGGCCGATAATGTCCAACGTGGTGGTTAGGCCACAGATCCTGAGCCAAATCAAGGAGTTACAGAATTCAGATGTTGAGTTGCTTGCTTACCGAGACAAGTCGGTGAGTAACGGCAATCAGGAGTTCGCTTTAAATGATGATGGTGCTATCACATTTAAGGGCAGGTTGTGTGTCCCCGCCGACACAGTTTTGAGGGATGAAATTTTGAATGAAGCTCACCGATCAAAGTACACGGTACATCTGGGAGGTACTAAGATGTACCAGAATCTCAAGAAGCACTACTGGTGGCGGAACATGAAGAGGGAAGTCGCTGAGTACGTCGCCAGATGTTTGATTTGCCAGCAGGTAAAAGCCGAACATCAAAGGCCGGCAGGTCTTTTGCAGTCTCTTCCTATTCCGGAGTGGAAATGGGAGAACATCTCGATGGATTTCATTGTGGGTTTGCCGCGAACGGCGAAGGGCTCCGATGCTATTTGGGTGATTGTGGACAGGTTGACTAAGTCTGCACATTTTATTCCGTACCGAACTACTTTCAATGCAAATCAGTTGGTAGCCCTATATGTTAAGGAGGTGGTTCGACTGCACGGGTGTGCCAGTTTCTATCGTGTCTGATCGAGATCCTCGGTTTACTTCCAGGTTTTGGAAAACTTTTCAGGATGCTATGGGTTCTCGTTTAGAATTCAGTACCGCCTTCCATCCTCAGACCGATGGACAAACGGAGAGGGTGAATCAAGTAGTGGAGGATATGCTCCGAGCTTGTATGCTGGATTTTCAGGGTAGTTGGGAGGAACAGTTGCCGTTGGTTGATTTTGCCTACAACAATAGCTATCAGGCAAGCATCCAGATGGCACCTTTTGAAGCTCTGTATGGTCGGAGTTGTCGATCACCGCTATACTGGGATGAAGTTGGTGAGAGGAAAATTCTTGGTCCTGAGTTGATAGAGCGGACCGCAGAAAGGGTCAAAATTATCCGGGAGCGATTGAAAAGTGCTCAGGATAGGCAGAAGAGCTATGCGGATATACGCCGCAGAGATTTAGAGTTCCGAGTTGGAGATCGGGTCTTTGTGAAGATTTCGCCGAGTCGGGGAATCATGCGATTCGGGAAGAAGGGAAAGCTCAGTCCTAGGTACGTGGGACCATTTGAGATCGTCACAAGGGTTGGTGAGGTTGCTTACAGGGTAGCACTACCGCCTCACATGGCAGCGGTCCATAATGTATTTCATGTCTCTATGCTTAGAAAATACATTTCGGATCCGTCTCACGTCATCGCTCTTGATCTTGTTGAGATTCGAGTGGATCTTACGTTGGTTGAGCAACCAGTTCAGATTCTGGATCGTCGAGATCAAGTGTTGCGAACCAAGACTATCCCTTTAGTCCTAGTGAAGTGGCAGCATCATTCCAAGGAAGAGGCTACGAGAGAACGAGAAGCGGAAGTGAAGGAAAAGTACCCTCACTTGTTTGAGTAGTTTTCCTTGTTAGTTTTGTGCGTATTTTGTTCTTGTTATGTTTTTGGCATCGTTCTAATTTCGATGACGAAATTCTTGTAAGGGGGGAGGGATGTAGAGCCCCGAAATTTCATTTCACTAAGAATGAATAGTGTGTGAATAGTGCCCAAGTGTGGCTTTGTACACTTATGGGTCTTATGTTAATATATGTGTTTGGAATTATGGCGTATATGTTCCAATGGGTCTATATGTCCTTAGGGAATGTGTTGAAAGCATAAAAGAGTGTTGGAAGTGCATTGGGGAAGATTCGAGTGGTGTAAACAAGGTTTTTCAGCAAAGCAGGGGTCGACCGATCGCTCGGTCATTACCTGCGATCGATCGGTCAACTACCGATCGCTCGATAGCTGTCGCACGGTCAACTTTTTTGTATGGGGAAAAATTCCAGAGAGTGTGTTTTTGACCGATCTCTCGGTCATAACACCGATCGACCGATAAGCCACCGATCGCTCGGTCCATACCACCGATCGATCGGTCATACGCAGATTTTCTTCATTAAGGGTGTTTAAGACTTTAACCATCACCCTTTGCCTATAAAAGGGCAGGGTTCGTGCCTTAGGGTTTCACAAACCCTTTGTGCATTGTTTTTGAGGGATTTGAAGAAGAGAAGGAGGAGAGGACCTTGGTGATCGTTCAAGCTTGTGGAAGATCAAGTTCTTCCTTTCCATTTGGTGTTTTCCAACCAAGAACTCACTGTTCTTGCTTGTTCCAGCCATTGGGAGTCAAACTCATTGATTTCTCCAAGGTAGATACACTCTATTACAATCTTGCAATCCTACTAGTTACTAATTATGATTCTTCTTATCTATGCCCTATCTATATGTATTGATTTTATGTATGAAAAGGTGTGATTATATACTTGGATGAAGGTTACTATTATGATGCACTCTAAGTGTTTGATAAAATACCACTAAGGGATTCTATGCTTAAATACGATGATTTCTCTTATTAAGTGCATATGCTCGCATGTCTCGCATAAACCGATGGTTTCCATGGATTTCTCCAAGTACAAACAAAGGTTTTTCACGAAAAGACGAATAATGAATGATTCTAAGTAACTCTATGATTTCTCTAAGATCGTTTCACAAGCTCTAAGGATCATACCATGCTCACAAGGAAACTCTATGATAATGCTCCAAGATCGTCTCACAAGCTCCACGGATCACAATGAAATGCTCTAAGATCTCTAAGGTTATGCTCTATGGAAATGCTCTAAGGTTATTGCTCTATGCTCTATGTCTCTACGGATCATAATGACTCTAAGTAACTCCATGAACTCACAAGACCTCATAAGGCTATGATTATCGATTGACTCACACGGTTACAGTTTTGGTTTCGAATATTATCTCACATACGTTTTCACGGTTTCCATGCTTTAAGGAATTTACGGATTTCATTCTCCATGTCTTGTATGCTCCATGCCTAACCGCTTTATTGTTATTAGTTTGTATACACTGAGTATTCCATGCTCAGTCGATATTGTTATGATCGGCAGGTGCTCGGGTTCCATTCGATTTGTGTGGCGAAGAACCTTGGGTCGAGGAAGAGTACCGTGACCCGGAGCCTTCCATGGATCACTATCATGACAATGGTGCTTTAGATAGGAGTCGTGACTTCGATTTCTGTTGATCGACCGACTTAGAACTTGTGTCTTTTGTTATGTGAGTGTGGGGTTTGTCCACTCCACTTTTGGGTTTCTCACACATGTATACTTGTTGGTTCTTACTTGAGCCAAGTTATAGGAGTATTCATTTTGCTTCCGCTATGTTAGTATTTTATTTTCCACTGTGCATTGTATTTCGTTTCCGCTATGTATATTCAGGTACTTTGACAGGTTTCCACGTGTGCCTTATGTATCATACTGGAGGTATGATATGGCGGTCATGAGTCAAAGTACCCTTAACTCCTAGGGGGTATTTTGGGTCGCGACAGTTGATGACTATTCTAGATATACATGGGTATTGTTTTTATCACACAAAAGTGAAGCACCTAATTTATTTAAAAAAATCTGTAATAGAGTGCAAAATGAAAAATGATACACTATCAATAACATAAGAAGTGATAGAGATGATAAATTCAAAAATAAAGAGCTTGAATTATATTGTGAAGAAAATAGTTTTAACCATAACTTCTCAGCTCCAAGAACTCCACAACAAAATGGAGTTGTTGAAAGGAAGAATAGATCTCTTCAAGAGATGGCAAAAACAATGCTTAATGAACATAAACTTCCTAATTATTTTTGGGTTGAAGCCATCAATACCTCTTGTTATGTTATTAATAGGGTAATAATAAGGAACAAACTAATAAAAAACCTCTATGAGCTATGGAAAGGAAGATCCCTTAATATTGGTTACTTTAAGGTGTTTGGATGTAAATGCTTTATTATAAATGACAAACATCACTTAAAGAAATTTGATCCTAAAGCTAATGAAGGAATCTTCCTAGGTTATTCAAATAATAACAAAACTTATAGAGTGCATAACAAGAAATCTTTAATAGTTGAAGAATCCATTCATGTGGTCTTTGATGAAGCTAATCCTTTTGAAAAGACTAAACCAATTAAAGAAGATGATGAAGATACTAAAATTGAGAAAATTTCTAAAGAAATCTCTAATTTTGAACTAACTAATCAAGATAAGGATCAACAAGAACATAATGAACCTAATAATGAAAATCTTGTTGAAATTGAAGATGAGGAAGAAGTTGATAATGAATAATCAATTAAACTACCTAAAGCTTAGAGATTAAATAATGATCATCCTAAAGACCTAATCCTTGGTGACTTAGAAAAGAGAGTTAGAGCAAGAAGAAATATATGTAATAATCTAGCTTTTCTTTCATAAATTGAACCTAAGAATGCCCTTGAAGCTATTGAAGATGAATCTTGGGGCATTACAATGCAAGAAGAACTTAACCAATTTGAAAGAAACCAAGTTTGGGATTTAGTGCATAGACCAAAAGATAAATCTGTTATTGGTACTAAATGGGTATTTAGAAATAAAAATGATGAATCTAAAAATATAATTAAAAACAAAGCTAGGTTGGTAGCTCAAGGTTATAACCAAGAAGAAGGGATAGACTATGATGAAACCTTTGCCCCGGTTGTTAGATTTAAAGCCATTAGAATGCTACTTGCCTTTGCAAGTCATAAAAATTTTAAGATATTCCAAATGGATGTGAAAAATGCATTTCTAAATGGATTTATTTTTGAAGAAGTCTATGTAGAGCAACCTCCTTGCTTTGAAAATCATAATCTACCTAATCATATGTTTAAATTGACAAAAGCTTTGTATGGACTAAAACAAACTCCTAGAGCTTGGTATGAAAAACTAAGTAATTTTTTGATTAATAATGAATTCATAAGAGGCAAACTTGTTACAACTTTGTTTGTGAAAATTAAATCAAATAATATGTTATATTAGTTCAAATATATGTTGATGATATTGTTTTTGGTTCCACCAATAAATGCTTGTGTAAAGAGTTTGCTAATATTATGTAAAAATTTTTTGAAATGAGCATGATGGGATAATTAACATTCTTTCTTAGACTTCAAATAAAGTAAACTAAACAAGGAACCTTTATAAATCAAAGCAAATATACTAAAGAACTTCTTAAAAAATTTGGTATGGAAAATACTAAAATAATGGATACTCCTATGAGTACATCAATCAAGTTAGATAAAGACGAAAAAGATAAAAAGGTTGATGAAAAGAAATATAGAGGCATGATAGGAAGTTTACTATATTTAACTGCAAGTAGACCTGACATTATGTTTAGTGTATGCTTATTTGCTAGATTTCAATCTTGTCCAAAAGAATCTTACATAATTGCTGTTAAAATAATTTTTAGAAATTTGTTAGGATCAACAGATCTAGGACTTTGGTATCCAAAGAATACATCTTCAGAATTAATAAGCTACTCAGATGCTGACTTTGCCGGATGCAAAATTGATAGAAAAAGTACTAGTGGTACTTGTCACTTCTTAGGATGTTTCTTTATTTCATGGTTTAGCAAGAAACAGAATTCTGTAACTTTATCTACAGCTGAGGCTGAATATATAGTTGCTGGAAGTTGTTATGCTCAAAATCTGTACATGAAACAACTCTTAGAAGATTATAAATTATGTTATTCAAACATTCCAATTAGATGTGACAATACAAGTGTCATTTATATGAATAAAAATCCTATCCAACACTCAAGAACTAAACATATAGAAATCAGATATCATTTCATTAGAGATCATGTACAGAATGGGGATGTTGTGCTGGAGTTTGTGGATACAAACAACCAACTTGCTAATATATTTACAAAACTCCTTCAACCTGAAAGGTTTAGTACCTTGAGAAGAGAATTAGGTATAAGAAAGCTTTCTGAAATCTTATAATTCAAGAATGATCAAAAACTAAGCTTAAAACTCAAATGAAATCCTCTTAAAAAGTGAAAATTAAGAATCTATAAAATTTAATATAAATTGTCAAAATATACTTTTAAATGATCAAAAATGATTCATGTTGATTTGCAGTAATTAATTGATGTTTTGGATTGAGTGTATAATGATCATTGTGTAGAAAATTGGATTTAGAAGAAATCTGCAAATTTTCAGATTTTTTATTCTATCCGGTCGATCACCCTAGTGATCTAATCGACTGGATGATGGATCCAATCGATCAGACAAGGTTTCTAATCGAACTGGATAGTGTAAAAATGCATGTTATCCACAAATCATTTTAAAATTGCATTTTTCTTCTATTTAGCCGATCACAAAGATGCTCTAATCGATTAGATGGACAATCCGGCCGATTAGACCATCCATGTAATCGACTGGATAGTGAAATTTTTAGAAATTTTTTTCTTTAAAATCAAGAAATCCCCAATTATGCCTTTTCATTTTAAAAACCTGTTGTTCCTGACCTCATTCGCACTTCCCTCCAAAACCTAGTTCTTCCCCTTTCTTCATTTCCAAACCCTTAAATCTCCTCAAAATCATCCGAAATCAACTCCAAACTACTCCAATGGTGAGAACAAAGAACGCTGAAGAAGGGCCCAGCCCTAAGAGACAAAGACGCTCCAAGGAACCTGCTGTGGAAGAAGAAGCTCTAGTCTCTTGTTTCAAGACAAGGAAAACTGCAAAGAAGTATAGAGACATCATCAATTCTAGACCTATCGTATACGGTAAGGTCCTCAACTCTGATGTTCTAGTTGAGTGGGGTCTAGGTCACATCTGTGACCTCTTTAAAGCTCTAGGATGGTTCCAACTCCTTCAATTCAAGGAACCCATGTTCCCTGAATTAGTTAACCTTTTCTATTCCCATATTCATTTCAGTCCTTCCACCAACACCTTCACTTCCTTTGTCTGTGGTAAAGACATCACCCTGTCTATAGAAATTCTTACTTCCATTCTCTCTATCCCTGCTAGAAGCATAGAGATGTTTGCTTCCAAAGATTGGCAAAATCACCATGGATTTGAGCCAATTGAAGCTTTAAACCTTATTTGTTCTAAGGAAATTACCCAAGCATCTCTCCCCACTCTGAATAGTCTGACTTTGGATGCCAGACTGATTCTTTTTTTTTTTTTTTTAATAAAAGCCACTCAGAAGGAGTGGGGGGTTAGGCAAACCCCAACCAGTTTATTAATATATAAAAAATTGGGGGGGACATAAACCTTACCCCTACAATTGACCCGACCAAAAATAAAAAAAATAAAAAAGAGGGGGGGACATAAAACCTTACCCCTTACTGACACACCAAAATAAAAATAAAAAGACGCCAAGGGGGGGGACATAAATGCCAGACTGATTCATCACATTATTTCCTACAACATTCTTCCCAAGAAAGGTAGTAGAAACTACCTGTCCTATTTTGATGTTTTTCTTATTTGGTGTGTTCTGACCATCAAACCTTTTGATCTTTGTTATCTAATCTTTCACAACATGATAGAATGTGTACCTAAGAAAAATGCCTGTCTACCCTATGGACAGCTTCTTACCATTATTTTTAAACATTTTTAACTCTCTTTTGACTCCACTCTTGAAGTCATTCACCCTGCCCACTATGATATCCATAGCCCAACTACACTTGTAAAGATGGGATATTAGTGGAATCAGGGTCTCCAGAAATGGTTTCCCAAAAATTCTAGCACTCAACCTTCCTCCTCCACTGCATAGCCTCCTTCATATGTTGATCTAGTACCTCCACATGCCCCTTCTATTTCTGATCCTCCTACTTATCCTCATCTAGATCAGCCCCTCCGCTCTCCATCACCTGTTCTATCCCCTGTTAGAGCTACTTTCTCTCCTCCCTCTTCTCCTCTTAGAGCCCCCACTCCTCATTTTGAGGTTGGTGGTTCTTCTGCTCAACTTGAGTACCACTTCAGACCTCCCATTTCTGATGATGTTCTCAGCCTTTTGATGGGTAAGCTGGACTCCATCAGCACTGGAATGATTAGCTTCCAAGCTGAAATGAGAGAAAGAATGGAGATCCAAGAAGCCCAAGCCCTTGGATTGCAGATAGAAGTTCAGGATAGGCTAGCATTTCTAGAGGGATCTCCAGCTGACTTTAGAGCTGAAATAAGAGAGAGGATGTCCTCAGCTGAAGCCTCTATAGCTGCTGTACATGAAGATTTGAAGAAAAGAACAGATGCAGCCTACTCAGTCCTAGGGACTGTAAACATGGACTGCTCAGTCACTAAAAACAGAGTTGATACAGTGACTTCTGCTTCAAAGGCTGGAAGGAGATCAAATGGAGGAGTTTATGAAGATGAGCAAGGTTACAAGTGTGATTCAAGGACAAGTGGACTCCTCAGCACTCCGATTGAAAACCCAAGGGAAGCACTTCTTGATATGGCTGAACAAGACTCTTTGTCAGCCACAATCATTCTTAGAGTCACTGATGAGCTTAAGAAGATAAACAATTTCTTGGTCAGCTTGGCTACTAGAGACACCTCTTCTCACCCTCATTCTCAAGCTCCATCCTCTTCCAAATCTAAGGGAAAACAGCCCATGAAGGGTACTGTCAAAGGTGATCCTATCATCTCCCTTCCTTCCTCTGATGAAGACCCAGTTCAATCTTCATCTTCTGACTCTCCCGGTGACTCCCCAGCTCACTCCTCTAATGAAGAAGAAAACAAGACTCTAGCCCATGAAGATGCAGCTCCTCAAGAAGACATTTTTACCAAGGTTGCTGATCTCATCAAGAAGTAAAAGAAAGATGGACTGTAGTTTTCTTGTTTTTGTTTGTCATTATTTTTTTTATGTTGACAAGGGGGAGAAGTAAAGAAATGGAATGTATGGATGTTTTGAATGTATGAAATGATTATGTATGATTTTTTTATGAAATACATGAGAACTTTTATTTGCAATACTTTTCTTTGTGTTATAATACTTGAATTCAATTAAAGAATGTCATGGAACTTCTCTTGATTCTTAAAATTAAAATAAATTCCCTTATGGAACTTTTCGTGGTATTAAATAGAAAAATCTCTAAGAATTCCTTTGTGGAACTTCTCTTGGTTTCAACTCAATTTTTCTTATATGCACATGCTTAGGGAGAGCTCTCCTCGTATTTTTTATGGAAAGTATCTGTTGAGGGGGAGCCTAACCCATCTCATTCCATTATATGTGTCATTATTAAAAAGGGGGAGATTGTTAGCCTTAAGGTTACAACCACATGACCCTAAATTAGTTTTAATGATGACATAAATAATGAAATGAACCTTGTAATACTAATATCTTCCATGAGCAATTTATTCCACAGTATTCGAGAATTCAAGAAGGGATTTCAAGCATATTCAAGAACCTTCAATGAAAAGACCAAGTCAAGACATGATGAAAATTTCAAATCAAAGATCCAAGAAGATGTTCAACTATATGATGAACATGTTTTAAGGTTCTTAATCTTATTTTAATGTTTGTTCAAGGGACCTATGGTCAATCTAACTCACCAAATCAAGCACTTGAAGATTTTTAAAAGAAATCCTAGACAGACCTCACTTACTACCTAGAATAAGACCTTGATGAGGATGATCCTTTGGCTTCTATGGTCTTCAGCAGCAGTGTCTTCAAGACCTTGGAATCATATCCTACCTTAAAGGTTTTGAAAATGGATTCTGCAAATAAAATTAGCTTATCCAGTCGATCAGATAGGCAATCCAGCCGATTAGGCAGACCATCCAGTTGATCAGGCAAGTCCTGTGATTGAATGGATAAAACAAATTTTTTCCAAATTTGTCTGCATGTATTGATCGAGTTGGTTCTCTTTCTAATCCACTTTAAATCATTTAAAAGATCATTATGAGTTGTTAATCATGTTTTACTAACATATTAAAAGACTTTGGAATTCGTGCAAATAATTAAAGTCTAAGAAAAAACATTAAAAATCAGATAAACCAAAATCTGAAAACTTTTTGGTCTATCCAGTCGATCAGGTGGACCATCCAATCAATTAGATGGTCCATCCAGCCGACCACTCCTTCCTCTAATCGACTGGATAGAACAAAACTTCATAAAACCTTTTTTTGTGATCCAGCCGATCAGGAAACTGATCTAGGCGATCAGGCAGCCATCCAGTCGATCAGGAGGCTCCTCTAATTAGCTGGATAGTTCAGAAAAATTCTGAATAATGGCATTTCATGCCAACGGCTATATTTACAATAGGTATTTCGCATTCAATGCTCATCAAACGGTAATAAATTTCAGATCACTATAAATATAAGTGATCTTTGAATGATCCAATAAGAAACACACTCACTCTTACATTGTTTCATTAAAAATCATTCTCTTGAGCTAAAAATCCCAAATCTGAAAAACTATACTCTATTTTTCTCTTTGAGCTAAATTCGAATCTTCCACTTGAGAGATTTATTAGAGCTTGCTATTCTATTCAAATCCAAATCTTAAAGGATTTTTTCTTTTGGGTGTAATACCAAAAATCTTTCATTGTATCAATCCAAGAACTTGCGTGTTCTTCAGTGAACTCGGTGCTTCGGTTTAATAGAGAGGTTGGTGCTCTGTTGGTTGATGATTTGACCATGACTGAAAGAGTGGTTGTTGAAGGTTCCATCTCAACCGAAAGAGAGATTGTAAAATGGTTTAGGCTTCACCAGACTAAGAAGTCTGTGCAGTCGTGGACTATAGTGGAATCCTCTAAGCGGGTGCTGCGTGAGGCGGGGATTAGGCTAGGTTTGTCGAACCTCGAAAACAAATCTGAGTTTGCATTCTTTATCTCTTTTTCTCCTTCTTGTGCTTTACGTTTCATAATTTAAGTTTAGCTTAGCTGCATTTCTCTTTGTTTTCTTATTTTTTGCATTTAAAGGGAAAATATTTCTTACTGCCATTGACCCTATTCACCCCCCCTCTAGGGTCCATATCTGGGCAACAATATCTTGGTGTATTCACCTAGTCGTGAGAAGCACGTTGTGCACTTGAGGATTATGTTACGGACATTAAGAGATAATCAACTGTATGCTAGGTTCTCCAAGTGAGAGTTTTGGATGGAAGAGGTAGCCTTCCTTGGGCATATTGTGTCAAGGAATGGAATATCTGTTGATCCCTCTAAGATTCAGGCGGTAACCGATTAAGCAAGGCCATCCACTGTCACTGAAGTTTGAAGCTTTCTGGGATTGGCCGAGTATTACCATAGGTTTGTGGAAGGTTTTTCTAAGATTGCTGCTCCACTCATTGAGTTGACTAAGATGGATATAAAATTCGAATGGACAGCAGCACTGGAGTGAAGTTTTCAAGAGTTGAAGAAGAGGTTAGCAACTCCGGTGTTAGTGACTCCCTCGGGTTCTTGAGGATTTGAGGTGTATTGTTATTCTTTCGGCAAGGGACTTGGTTGTGTTTTAATCTAAAACAAAAAGGTCATTACTTATGGTTTAAGGCAACTCAAGATTCACGAACGGAATTATCCCACGCATGACCTGGAGTTAGTTGCAGTTGTGTTCACCCTGAAAATTTGGAGACATAATCTTTATGGAGAGAAGTTGGTGATCTATAGTGATCATAAGAGTTTGAGATATTTATTTTCCTAGAAAGAGCTCAATATGAGGCAGCGAAGATGGATGAAATTCTTGAAGGATTATGACTATGTAATCCAGTATCATCTTGGTAAGGGTAACGTGGTTGCTAATGCCCTGAGTAGAAAGACAGTTGGATCTGTAGCATATATGAGGGCAGAGGGATGGAAGATGATCGAAGAATTCAAGAGTTAGAATTTGAGTCTGAGATTTCAGGGTAATAGTGCCAAGTTGGCTAGTATTTAGGCCAAGCCAGTGTTATTACAGAAGATTCAAGAAGCATAGTTGGAAGATCAGGAGATCAAAGTTATGAGAGATAAGATTCTTCAAGAAAAAATGGGTGATTTTGAAGAATCTGAAGATGGAATACTTCGATTCAAAGATCGAATATGTGTGCTTGGAAACCCTGAGTTGAAGAATGAACTGCTCAATGAGGCACATCGATCTCATTTTGCGGTGCACCCTAGAAGTACAAAGATGTATCAGGATGTGAAGAATAATTACTGGTGGAACGGTATGAAAAGAGAAATTACAGAGTATGTATCTCGATGCCTTGTTTTTCAGCAAGTCAAGGCAGAACATTAGAAACCACCTAGATTGTTAAATTCATTGCCTATTCCTGAGTGGAAATGGGAGCACATCACGATGGATTTTGTGGTGGGGTTACCAGAAAAAGGGAGTAGACATGACGCTGTTTGGGTGATAGTTGATCGTTTGACAAAGTCGGCTCACTTTCTCGCTATCAAGGATACCATAACCCTGGAAAATTTATCAAAGTTGTACATCAAGGAGATTACGAAGCTACATGGTGTGCCGGTATCTATTGTGTCAAATCGTGATCCGCGATTTACTTCCCGATTTTGGAGGAGCTTACAAGAAGCTTTGGGTACGCAGCTAAACATGAGTAGAGCTTATCATCCGCAAACCGATGGACAATCTAAGCGTACAATACGAACTCTAAAAGATATGATGCGCACTTACAGTCAGGACTTTTAGGAAAACTGGGATGATCACTTGCTATTGATCGAGTTTGCATATAATAATAGTTTAGGCAAGTATTTAAATGACTCCTTACGAGACCTTGTACGGCAGGAGTTGTCGGTTGCCAGTATGTTGGACTGAAGTAGGGGAACGTAAACTATTGGGACCTGATTTGGTTCAAGAAACAACAAAGAAGATCGAGTTGATTCGATCGAGGTTATTATCTGCCCAAAATTGACAGAAAAGCTATGCAAATGGATAACGCCGAGACTTAGAGTTTTAAGTCGGGGACCATGTCTTCTTGAAAATCTCTCCATCAAAAGGTATTGTACGATTCAGAAAGTGGGGAAAGTTAAGTCCGCGATTCATTGAACCTTTTGAGATTTTGGCTAAAATAGGAGGCGTGGCCTACCATTTGACGCTACCACCAAAGCTGGAAAGGGTTCACAATGTATTTCACATACCCATGTTGAGAAAATAAGTACCTGATCCCTCAAACGTGATATGATATGAACCAATTTAAGTTAGAGAGGACTTAACTTTTGAAGAAAATCCAGTGATAATTTTGTACTGCAAGGAACAGGTGTTATAAAACAAAACGATTAAGCTGGTTAAAGATTTATAGGAACACCATGGTACAGAGGAAGCCACATGGGAACTTGAAGATGTGATTAGAAGCAATCAACCTCAGTTATTTGAAAACTAGTGTATATGTAAATTTCGAGGATGAAATTTTTGTGAGGGGAGATTGTAAAGACCCGAAATTTTAATATAATAAAATTATGCATTTATGGGTCCTTAATGGAGGTTAATTAGTTAATTATTTGTTAAATTGGTAAAAAGTGGGTTTTGTTCGAGATTGGATTATACTAGTAAAACTTCAGTGTTTTTCTTCGAAAATCGTATACAATGTGTGGGTCATCTATCTAGACAATGATTATCGTTCTAGTTCCGTTGTGCATCGATTCGCGAGACCGCGGGAGTCTTAATTGTAAGAAAATCGAGAAAACCATGAAATTTTAGATTTTTTGGAATTTAGGGGGACTCCATAATTGTTGGAGATTTTTATAGAAATCTATGCGGCTGGTACCACAGTGTGCCGATCGGTCGTGAGGACGACTGTCTGTCATTTCGTCAGTTCATCATCTCATATGAAGAAACGGCAATGTGTTTTGTGTCCGAAATCAAGAAATTAGTGGCTTTTGCAGTTTTCTTCCAGAATTACTTTTTACCGTCAAAACTCAGTACTTTTCCCATAAATTTTTACAATAGGTGTCGGACTGCCCCAAGTTCGGTCACCTAAAGTTTTGTCAAAATCGAACTTTATGTAGTAGGGGTTCGGAGGTCATAAGTGCGCAAAAATTAGATAATCGGTCAAAGTAGTCAAAGTGGTTGACTTGGTCAAGTTTACCTTTCCTACTCCTTATTGGTCATGTGCTGTTGCACATGATCTAAACCCTTTTAATGCCTATATAAAGTGGGGTAGCCCCCTCATTTGTGTTCATTCAAAACCAGAGAACCCATTTATTGTCCGTGGGTTTTTAGAGAGAAAGTGAGGAGAGAGAAAGGAAGAAAGAGAAAGGAAAACGGAGGTCCCCTTGGGGTTTTTCGACATTTTCGACGTGCTGGCGATGTTCGTTTCTTTTTCCGATGCCTCGATTTGCATGTAGAGAGAGAAAGAGAGAGAGTTAGAGAGAGAAAGTGGGAGTTAGAGAAAGAGAGTCTACCTTGGTGTTTTTCAGTGTTTCGAACACAACTGCATCATCCGTTTACTTCTCCGAAGCTCGAAAAGCATGTTATGGGTAAAATCACCCTATGTGGATCTTCGGGGAGCCCTGATCAAGTCTCAGGTAAATTGTATCGCCACTCTAGGGTGACAAAAAGTTATTTTGTAGGTCGTATATGGCTATGGACACATCCATTAGCCTGGAAACGTTACCTAACGGGATGGTGTGTTACCGGATTTGGTTCACTAGCGCGCGGCTCAAGTATTTCAATTAATCAAGCGAGGCTTGGGTTAACTGGGGTTAACCTATGATTAGAAAATCTAACCAGGGTTAAGTATACTCCGTGGTTCCTCTTTGACTAGGTCAGGAGAGACGATGTCCAGTAAGGCCTGGGGTTCCTCTATGACTGATAGTCGGGAGATGTCGATCTATTTGTCTAGGTTGTCAGTGGTGCTTCTTGGAGTAGGTCAGGAGTAGCGGTGTCTTGCAAGGCCCATGGTTCCTTGGTGACTGATAGTCAAGAGATGTCGAAGTCCTAAGGAGTTTAAAGTGGCTGGACATCATATACTGCATAGTCCAGGGTTTCTCTCTGGTTATGTCAGAAGATGTCGGCACCGTGTCTATCCGGGTCCCTTGTTGGTGGAACGTCAGGAGATGTCGGTATTGGTAAAAATGTCGGGGTTCCTCCATAGACTAGCCAGAAGATGACGATAAGCAGGATAGTCAGGGTTCCTTCTTGATTGATACCTAGAGCGATGGAGGCGAATGCATGGTAGATGTTGCCAGTCAGTTGAATGGAACAATATGTCTTTATTAGGTGAATGCCTATGTTCTGTGTGTAAGCTTCGGATACGAAGTTTTCTAAATCGGTATACTTAGAGTTGGTTTAAAGGTTTGAGTTGGTGCACTCAGGGTTCGGTATGGAATCGTTGGATTCCAGGTGAGTTGAGTTGGTATGCCCAAGATTTGGTCGTATCTGGGTGAAAGCCGGGAACAGGATGTGTGGGTCTAAATTGGTCTATGTATGGTTATGATTTAGAGATTTTAAGCTGAACATTTGTGGGTTGTGGCCAGTTAATAGAGTCTTAGGACTCGAATGAAACATGACTGATGATTAAAATGATAACTTGGTAATATGAATACATTTATAACTGAACCCCATAATTGGAAAGTAATGTGAGGTCAGGAACCTCGGTTAGGGTGACGTAACCCTAAGTGACCTTGGGTCATAGCTTATTATATACTATTCTACTTTACTGTAACATGCAAATTGAACTATTTATTATATCATTATTGATACGTGTTATTATATGGAAAATAGTTTAGAAGGACTGTGGTATTATTGAGCTTTATAGCTCACTGACTTTTTATGTCAGCAGATCTCAGAGCTGCTGACCAGTAAGTGAAAAGTCCAACTGAACATTTTGGAGGATTATACGAACTGTACCCGGCGTGATAGAGGCGCCTACTTTTGTAAAATAGACTTGATGTAAATAGTACAGGTATATGGTTTGTATGATGACTATTGTGATGACAAGTGTTATTTGCTTTTTGGAAGTATTTGATAAATGTTTAAATTTCTCATACTTTCACGGGTAAAGTCTTCCACTTGAGTGATTTGATGAATGAGCGTGTGTCTCGGAACTTGATTCCCTAGGCGCAGGTTTAGGGCGTCACAGAAAAAGTCTCAAATTTCCTTGATCAAAAAGATCAAATCCATTGAAATGGAAAGAGATGCCTTAGACCAAGTGGTTTCTGGGTTGAAAGCCCTTGTGTCTCAACTTGGAGAAGAGAAGGAATCTCTCCTTGTCAAGATTTAACTTCTTGAATCTAATCTGAATATTGGTCTTGATCAAAAGATAAGTCTTGAAATCAAGTTGATTGATCTTGAGCAAGATTAGAGGTGTGGAGATGAGAAGGAATCTCCCTCTGACTTGGACTTGAGCCTGGTGCTAAAAGGCACCCTCCTGCTAAAGAGAAAGATCCTTCTACTCAGAAATTCATTCCCACATGTCATAAATGTGGAGTGAAGGGTCATATTAGGCTTGGATGTCCTAAACTTTGAAGAATGCCCAATTTTGGTTCAATGAACCAAAGTAATTTTAATAGGAATCTTCAAAGGAGAGTTGAGGTCCTAGTGGATATGTCTAGGAAGTTAAATATTGAAAATTTGAAAATCTCTAATAACTCTAGATTGTGGCATGGTTATGACACTCCTTATGCTAGATATAAAGGAGATAACGGAGAGAACCACAATACCCACCATAATTCTAGGACTCAATCTTGGGAAAGGAGGAACAGGAGGAAGAGGCAAAAGGTCTTGTCTGAAACCTCATCTAAAACGGTTAATGACCAAAGGGTCACTAAATCTACTAAAGCCATTTGGGTGAGAAAGGAAGACTAGAAGGGCTTTGTGAGCACGGATTTTTACTCACGGATATATTTGAGAGTCGCCACCTATTAATTCAAAAGGGATAAGTCCCCGGGTTGTGGATAATGTCTTAAGGTCTGCATCAAAGTTCTAGGTAAGACATTCGGTTAAGTCCCGGGAAAGGTGTTAGGCACTCCAGGACCCTTATTTTAAAATGGTTACCTACTCCCTAGGTATAAACCAAATTAAATCAAATTATGTTCAAATGCCTAAGTGCTTAGAGGAATAATAATCCAAGAAAGAAAAAGCTAACTAGGGTTGAACCCGGGTTGGGTTGCCTACGTACTCACAAGGGGTGAGATCTGACCAAGTGTAGTTTTGGCACATGAGCTCATACCAAACCTAAGGGGTGTGTGTGTGTGCACCGGGATGGCTAAGGGTTTAGGCCAGAGGCTAGGGCTTGGTTGACCGGGTTGGTCAAGTGCATGGTTTGGGCTCGAAGGCTAAGGATTAGTCCGGTGGACTAAGGGATTGGGCTCGGTAGGTCAAGGGTTAGTCCGGTAGACTAGGCTTTAGGCCAGGTAGGCCAAAGGTAAGTCCAGTAAACTAATGTTAGGCTCGGTAGACTAAGGGTAAGCTCTATAGGCTAAGAGATTAGACCCGGTAGGCCAAAAGAGATTTAACCGGAGTTATGGTTGCTAACTGGGGTTAAATGGAGAATTAATTATGGTTAGGACTGCTAACCATGGTGAAAGAAATCCAAAGTCAAGGTTTTTGATCCATTTGTATTTTTCAAATATTTTTGGTATTTTTCTAAGGGTTAAAGAGCTTTAACCATGATTAAATGTTAACCGGGGTTGAGTTAACCCCGGTTAAAGGTCTAAGCAGGTCTGGAATGAGTTTAAAGCTTAAGGAGTGAGGTTATTTATAAGGTTGGAATGGCCTAAGGTAGTTTAGGGATACCCTAACGAGGTGTAGGACACGAGGGAGGCAGAGCTGGAGTGGTCTAGTCGTCCACGGGGTGCCAGTAGAGTTTTGAACCAAACACCAAGAATGGTGGTAATGCCAATACCACCATTCCTGGTTTAGGCTAAACTTGGAATGGCTGTAGAACTTCTACCGCCATTACCTAAATTTTGCTAAAACAGGCCCAACCCGTTTGCAATTGGTTTGGATCACTATAACTATTTCCAAAACTGGAAATAGCGGTAGAGTTTCTCCCGCCATTCTTAGAATTTTCAAAAATGGTCTGTGGGCCCCACTCTAACGGATCTCTAAGGCATGTGGACACGTGCTTGGGCTCACAAAGGTGGTTTTGGGTCTCTAAGCTTTAGAAAATGGGCCTTGGGCCCTAGGGTCTTAACCTAGGGTTAGACTAGGATTTACCTAGGGTTAGGCCTAGGGTTTGACTAGGGCTAAGCTTAGGGTTTGCTTAGGTTTGACCTAGGGTTTGCCTAGGGTTTGACTAAGGCTTGATTAGGGTTTACCTAGGATTTGACTAGGGCTAAGCCTAGGATTTGCTTAGGTTTGGCCTAGGCTTTGACTAAGGCTTGACTAGGGTTACCTAAGGTTAGGCCTAGGGTTTGCCTAGGGTTTACCTAGGGTTTGACAAGGGTTAGGCATAGGGGTTGACTAGGATTAGGCCTAGGGGTTTGCTTAGGTTTGACTAGGGCTTATCCTAGGGCTAGAGAGTACTAACCATACTTAAGATGGTTAACCAAGGTTAAGAAGGGGTGTAAAAATTGGGTGCTTACAGCTACCCCTCTTTACCAGATAGTGCCAAGTTGGCAATTGAACGGTAAACACTGGAATCATTCTATTTTTACACCAAGATTGAGTTTTAGGGAATGATAATGCATGCTGTGCAAATGGTGGTGTGATAAAGTAGTTAGGGCCACTCATGCTGGGGATTCATGGATGAAAGATGAAAGATGGCATAAACCGGAGGCACTAGCCGACAAAGGTGTCGTTCGGATACGGTGACCAGATTGGTTGTCATGGCGTTACCCAGAGGTGCTTTAGCCAAAACGACCGAAGGACACGTGGAGTGTCTGGAGGAGGACATTTAGGAGGTGTAGTGGTATGACAATTGAGTTGTCAAGGTGCACACATGATATCGAAGACACACGGGGTGTTGAAGGGGCACATACAGGAGGTATCGCAGTATGACGGGTTTGTCAAGAGATACATAGGATGTTGAGGACATGCAAGAGATAATGCCGCGGTATGATTAGTTTGTCAAGGGGCACACAGGATGTCGAGGACACACGGGGTGCCGAAAGGGACATGTAGGAGGTATTGCAGTATGACAAGATTGTCAAGGAATGATAGGATGTCGGGGACATGCAGGAGGTAAGGCCGCGGTATGACGAGTTTGTCAATGGGCACACAGGATGTCGGGAACATACGGAGGTGTCGAAAGGGGACATACAAGAGGTATCGTTGTATGACGAGTGAGTCAAGGGATATATAGGATGTCAGAGACATACAGGAGGTAATGCCACAATATGAAGAGTTTGTCAAGGGGCACACAGGATATCGAGGACACACAGGGTGTCGAAAAGGATGTGGCATGCCCAAAAGGCACTAGCCGGATTGATGTTGGGATGACCTTGAGGTGCTAGATTTTGATCACGTTGGGTGATGCTATGTAAAATGATGTCATGCAGGGGATAAATGTGAGGATCCTTTTCCATGACTCTATTGACTGCGACTTGCGAGGATGCGTGGCATCGGCTTCTTCCGCTTGTCTTGCCGGGGCCGCTTAGTGCAGGTTGGTACGATCAGGTCTCAGTACCAGATGCTCTGTTTTGAAAAATGTTTATAAAAAGTGTTGTGGACTTTTGCAAAAGTTTTTTGATTTTGACATAAATAATGCTTGGCTAGCTTTTAGATTTGCTAGTAAATTGTCTTTGTCAGGGCTTTAGAGGGGATTTGTGGTCTATCTTTTACCCTCAGAGGGTGGAGTATGACTTAGAAGAGGCATTGCCTTCAAGGGATGCTGCTGGGGGTAGATAAGCTTGTCTCGCTGCTTGTTGAAGATTGAGGACTCTTGCTAGGGAGGGCCTACCAAGGTGTAGACGTAGTTGGAAACTTCTACTGGGGATTCGTGAAACTTGGTTTTTCCCGTCGTTAGAAAATCACCCCATTTCAACAATTATTTTTTTATCCAATTTTTTAAAATCCTGCAAAAGACAATGTACAATGGTAAGTCAGATGTCAATTCTGCACTCGGGATAGTTAGGTAAGTGTAAAATAAAGAAAATAAAAGAAAGAAAAAAAAAAAAGCTTAGAAAATATGGAGAGATGAGAAGGATGGAGTCTGTTTTTAAAACATTGTTTGTGTGTGAAAAATTATCTAGATCTAAATAAATTAAATAACATGAACTAGAATAATTAGAGACATCGAAGCATGGAATAATAAACTTCAAAAAAAGATTTATTAATTAAAATGAAATTGTCACTTACAAAGCATGACATTAAAATACTTGCTAGATCATCTAAGAGATTAATTGCCAGAGGTGTGTTCACCTTGAAGAAATGGAGAAACCGTGAGACCTAGATGAGTACGAGAGAAGAAGGTTGATAAAAGAAGTAGATGGGAGAGATAGAGAGAGAGGTAGGAGGACTCTATGGACGTGAGGTTAGAGAAAGAGAGGGTGAGAAAGAGATACGTGAGAGAAAGAGAGGGGTCTAAGGACTTAAGATGAGAAAAGAAAAAGAAAAGAAGAGGTCATAAGTGAGGAGGCGTGAGAGAGGGGCTAGAAAAGATCATTTTGTCTAAAGACTTTTGAGGGGTTTATATAGAATTGAGGGAGAGAGGGATGGACGAATTTGGAGACACTTGGGGTGTGCATGGTTGTATATTAGTCAATGTTTCTAATTAAAGAGAGTGGACTTTAAATAGTATGGAAAGTGAGAAAAATAGAAATGATTGCTATTAAATGTGATGGGTGTTCAGACTAGGGAGGTTTGGGAGGTGACTAAAGGTGATGGGTAGAAAGGTGGCTACAGTTTGGGTTTTGAAAATGGTAGAGAACAACGGGGGCAGCTAGGGTTTTAGAAAAAGTGAGGTGGCGGCTAGAATTTTAAAAGGATAGAAAATAAAAATAAAAGGGACGCAGGAGTCTTGAACACTGATTTCTTGATATGATCTCTCATAAGGCTCACCAACTGAGCAAACTAACACCTTGTGTCTTGTATTGCGGATTTTAATATTTTTGTCTCTCTTCTTGGAGGTTGACACTTCTACTTTCTTGGTTTTCGTTATGACTCTGAGATCTTCTGGCTTAGCCCACACTTGGCCTGCATCTAACTGGTATAGCCTGTTGGCTCTTAGTCTTTGGTAATGAGCTTTGGTGGTTAACTATGGCCTCAGGTTCTTGAGAATCATCTAGTCAAGGTTCTTGAGATAATTAAAAACACTTAATGAGAGTTCATCAAAATAGCTTGGTATCTAGACTTTCAGAAATGTGTTTAATTCATGCTAATATACCATTTTGACCAAAAAAGTGTGTTCTATGCAATGGAGAAAACTCTTACTAGAAAAGTTGATAAAAAAGAAGGTTTTATGTAAGAGAATTCGATAATGCTTAAAATGATAATAGTGAAAATAAGCACTTTTAAGCGAATATCACAACCCCCAACCAGCATATTTGAAAGTATGTCTCTTTTTAATTTTAGAAAAACAGTTCTTGGGGGGCATACATCGAATCCCAAGATCTGACTAAGATTCTAATTGATTTTATTAAATGGGAGTAAAAATCACAATACCTTTGCGACTTTGAAATTGTTAAGTCAAATCCATGATAAAAGCAATACCGGCAAAACTTCACAAGTGCCAAGTCTCCTTCGCAATCCACACGGACCTTCTTTTTCTGTAAAACTTTCTCTAATGGAAGCTAATGGCCCTTTCAAAAATCCAGCTCTAGGAATCTTGAATAAAAGATCCAATATTTTATTATAAAGATCCTTTCTTGATCTTCAAAATTAAGAACACAAGAGAGAAGAACATGGGGGAATAGGGGATAACCGTACACCACAAAGGGAGATAGGGGCGTGAGATAATGAGGAGAGGGAGGGGCTGGCCGTACACTTTAGAGAGAAATAAAAATTCTGAAAATTTTAGAATGCCCAAAGATGTTTATGTCCAACCCTCTTTATAGATCCTTCTTGGATCTTGACCTTATCCTAATCCGATTAGGATTCCTTCAATTAGTTTCCTTTTTGATTTCTCCATAATTAAATAGGATTAATCAAAATAGAAACTTATCTTATTTATTAGTGATTAACTAATCATATCCTTATCCTAATTCAATTAGGATTCCTTGATTAGCAAGAAACTAATAGACTCCTTGTCCAACAAGGAATCTCTAATTAGTAACTAACTAACTAACTAACTAACCTTATCTTATAAGGTGTCATCAATTAGAAACTAATTAAGAAACATACCAAAATTATTATCCTCATGGAGTGGGCGTCCCACCCTAGGTTGGTCCCAGCCCACACGCCCCCTTTGGTTCAAAACCCCTTTTGGTCAATTTAAATATTCTTTTAAAATATTCCCCAATGGGTCCTACCCATTTGGTTTTTCACATCTAATGTGATTCCACCTTTTAGAGCTTCACTATACCATATAGTGATTTCTTAGAGAAATTAATTAATTTAATTAAATCATTAAATTAAATACTTTAAGAAAGTCCTTGTGTGTGGGATCTAAAGGGATCTCTTATTTCCGATTGTGGGACCAAGTACTCAACCTTTTGGTTAAAACATTGTTACTAGGAAACACCTTTCTTATACTCCATTAGGATTATAGAATTTTATCTATATCCCTGGACTTCCACTAATCACAATTAATGTCCATTAACACAATGTGATTTACCTTCAGAAAATAGAAAATTACTTACAGGTATTTCTATCTCAAGATTTGTTTACAAATCAGTCCCTCAACTTCCAATATTGTTATAAGCTTATGGGACAATATCTATTACTGTCTTTAATCCCTGGCTTATATTGAAAACCCATTCTCTTTTGATATTTTTAGTCAAACTTAGACTTTCAAAACATTTTAGAAATTATTTAAAAGAAATAATAATAATTACATTTCTTTTATACAGAAAATAAATTCCTCGATAAAACCATTTCATCGATAAATACCAGCGTTGGGTTTGTCAAGTCCGGTTTTGATAATTATCAACTTAATATTATTTACTCTGTAAGAGTAGTGGAATCCTTGTCGAGTGTACACACACTTCTTCAAATACAACGTACATAACCCAATGAGCCCGTATTTAGTCCGGTGTGTTGGACATTGATGACTGGCTACATCAAAGCTACATAGGCAAATAATAGAGAAGATGTTGACCTCTCAGGTTAAGGACAATCTGTCAAATGGACTATCCTAAATATAAAGACAGTATATTTCTAAGGGTATCAACTGAGCGATCCAATTGCAATATAAGTACTTCTTACTCATATCCACATATTAGTCAAGAGACCCTTCTCTCAGTGATTGAGATTCATCACTCTATCATATGGAACTAACAATATGTAAGTTATTAGGAATACATTGTCCAGATGCATCCTGATTAACTTAGAACAATTTGAGGTCTACAAGGAACTGGAAAAAACCATATCTCCTTAGCAATCATTTATCAACTAATTGGATGGTTTTCCTACAATGTTACCTAAGGGACAAAGTAGTGTTATCCAATGAGATACTTTAGATATATTATCCAATGTAGAAGACAATGTGTGAATGTAAAATATGCATTTATTGATTTAAAAATAGATAAATACAATTCTGGAATGGCTTTGTGGGCATACATGTCTAACAATCTCCCACTTGCACTCAAAGCCAATCTCCTATGTATCTAACACCCATCGACTCTAGATGTTTCTCAAACACCTTTTGAGGTAGTGCTTTAGTAAATGGGTCCGCCATGTTGTCCGCTAACGCACTCTTAGATAACTTAATGTTTCCAATCTTGACAATCTAATTGTCTCGAATCACATGAAATCTCCTTTCATTGTGCTTAGTTCTCTGATTTGCTCTAAGCTTGAGCAATAGCACTACTACTATCACCGTAATGTATGGTAGGAGATTATATCAAGGAAACAACACCAAGTGCCTGGATAAACTCTTTTATCCATACTATGCTTGGATAAACCCTTTTATTCATACTATAAGCTAGATAATTTAATCCTCCTTAAATACTTGAAAATGTGCTTAACTGATGTCCAATGCTCAAGACCCGGATTTGATTGATATCTAATCATGAAACTCACTGTGTGACATGTATCAATTCTTGTCAATCTAATTGATTTGGGACAATCCCAACATCCTTTTTCTTTTGATCTTTAAAAAATTTAAGATCAAGAACATAGGAAGCTTCACCAAGGTCTTTCATTGCAAAGTTACATGACAATCAGATTTTAACCGTTGATAACATTCCTACATCATTCCCCATGAGTAGAATATCATCTACATAAAGAACTAGGAAAGTTATTGCACTCTCACTGACCTTCTTGTACACACATGCCTCATCAATGTTTTTGTTGAAAACCAAACGATTTGATTGATTCATCAAAATGGATATTCCAACTCCAAAAAAGCTTGCTTAAGGCCATAAATAGATTTTATCAATTTGCAGACTTTATTATTTTGGCCATGAAGTTCAAAACCTTTGGGCTGGTCCATATAAATATCCTCTTGAAGGTTTCCATTCAAGAATGCGGTTTTGACATCCATCTGCCATATCTCATAATCATAAAAGGCTGCAATTGATAACAGAATTCTGATGGACTTTAGCATTGCTACTGGTGAAAAGGTTCCCTCATAGTCGATACCAGTTCTTTGACTTACCCTTTTGCCACAAGCCTTGCTTTAAAGGTCTCTACCTTTCCATCGGATCCATGTTTCCTCTTGTAGATCCATTCACACCCAATAGGTCTAATTCCCTCAGGCTTTTCAACCAGGGTCCAGACACCATTCGAGTACATGGAGTCCATTTCAGATTCCATGGCCTTATTCCAATTATCAGAATCAATATCGCATATTGCTTCTTGATAAGTGTAAGGATCATCATCTAAAGAATTCGATTCCATAGAATATACCTAATACTGATAAGACAATCTATCCGGAGGTTGACTAATCCTTGTACTTCTCCTAGGCTGTTGTGTATTTAAAGGTTCAGTGAAGATGGGATTAACCATGGTCACTTTTTCCTGACTTTGCTCCTCAAGATCAATTCTAAATCCATCTTTTCTATTGAGGATCATATCATCTTCTAGAAAAATGGCATTCCTGCTCACAAACACCTTTTGTTTGCTAGGATTATAGAAATAATATCCATGAGTTTCTTTTGGGTATCCTATGAATAGACACTTCTCAGTCCTACTTTCCAACTTGTCGAAGTTCTGCTTTCGCATATGAACAGGACAACCCCATACTCTGACATGCTTTACACTAGGCTTTCGCCCCATCCATAACTCAATTGGAGTTTTGGAAACAGACTTAGAAGGTACCCTATTCAATAGATAGATTGCAGTCTCTAATGCATATCCCCAAAAAGATATTGGCAAATCAGTATTCATCATTGAATGAACCATATCCAATAGAGTTTGATTTCTTCTTTCTGAAACACCATTAACCTGGAGTGTTCCTGGGGGAGTCCATTGAGATAAAATTCGATTATCTCTAAGATAATCCATGAACTCATTCGAGAGGTACTCTCCTCCTCTGTCGGATCTGAGAGTTTTAAAATATTTACCTGATTGCTTTTCTACTTCATTCCGGAATTCTTTGAACATTTCAAAAGATTCCGACTTGTGTTTCATTAGATATATATAACCATATCTTGAAAAGTCATCTGTGAATGTAATGAAGTAGACAAAGCCACCTTTGGCTGAATGATTCATGGGTCCACATACATCAGTGTGAATTAATTCCAATATACTTGTGGCTCTCATAGGTTTGCTTGTAAATGGCCTGTGAACACCCCATTTTTACACACCTTAATCCCATTTTATTATTATTATTTTATTTTATTTATAATTTTAATTTTAGTGCTACTTTATTTTATTATTATTTTTTATGTCTTTTATTACTTATTTGAGTGGATTCGAGGAAGAGAGAAAGGAGTTCAAAACCTAAAGCCCAAGACCTGTTGGCTAAGCCCCAAAGCCCACAACCTAAACCTCAAACCCTATTTCCTAAAAATCCATGTTTAAAATTCCACTTCATCAAGCCCAAGTTCAAATCCTAAACCCTCATTGTCCTAAGCCCAAACCCCAAAAATCCATATCCTGAATCATCTAAAGCCCAAGGCCCATGGGAGACCTCTATAAAAGCCAGAGTTGAGGATTCCCTACCCATTTTCGGTTACAAGCTGCAGAGTTCGTTCCCTCTCTTTCTCACTCCCGCTCTTTCTCTCTCCCTCCCGTTTTCTCCCCTATCTGCAACAGCCCTCATCTCACTCCCATTTTCTTCTTCTCCCATTTCGTCTCTTTCTTTGGCGAAGCACCAGAGTACCAAGAGTTCCAGCCTCCATTTCCGATGATCAGCAACTGTGTCTATATCCCAACTCCGACGAGCTTCACCATTCCGGTAGCTGCTGTCCGGTCATCTTCTTTAGAAAATCAAGCCACCATCTCCATGGTTTCTTCAAAACCAAGGAGATTTAGATCTCCGACCATCTTCTTTGGCAAATTCAGTAGCTTCAAGTCAGCATCAGCTCCATTTCTTGAGCTCTATTTCTTGTCAGAGTCCTCTTTGATCAAGATTTGGAAATTCCAGATCTAGATCTCTAATTCCATCTCCAACCTCAGTTCCAATCATCTCCATTGTTGATCTCTCCAAGTTATTTTTCTTCTTCAGTTCTCGTAATCTCTTTTTCATGTTTTTACTTCATTGTATTAGGGGTGTTATAGTCCTTATGATGTTTTGATGTTTATTGTATTATATATTTATTTGGTGTGGTGTGAACTAGGCTTAATCAAACTTGTAACGGAGGGATGTCATATCACACCCTAAACTTTAGGAAGCTCTAGTTTTGGCACCGTTTACTGGAATTGAGTGATTCTTGAACCATTAGAAAGGTGTTGGAACCCTCTTCGAAGTTCATGTTTAATGTTTTTCCTTATTTTGAGTTTAAGCCAAGTCAATGGTGGGTTTTATTTAATGGAAATGCAGATCAGTCAACTTTGGGTACAATTTAGTCTATTAATTAAGTGGAATTTAGAAATTCTAAAATACCAAAAATGTTCGTTTTCGAAAGACGAATCCAACGCAGGTTGAATCGTCAAAATCCGACGAACGAGTCAAAAGTTATGGCCAAAACAGTAAAGCGGGTCAAAAATCTATAGGCAACCGATCGCTCGGTCAGAAGTAGCGATCAATCGGTCCAAAACCGATCGATCGGTATCTATCGACTGGTCCAGAATTTTGTATGGGGAAAATTTCCAGAGAGTGCTTTTTTGACCGATCGCCCGGTCAAGAGCACCGATCGCTCGGTCTTTCGTGATTTTTTCAGAATTTTAGTATGGGCTTTTTGGTCTTTTTGTTCTCAGACCTTGAGGCTATAAATAGGGGGTCCTACTCGAAATATTAAAATACTCCACTTAGTTCTAACCTAATTTGGCAAAAAGGGGGAGAAACCCTAGGGTTTTGAGAGAGGATTGCTTGGAGAGGAAGGAGATTGGTAGAAGATTGAGAGGAAAGCTTGGAGATCGTCCTCAAAGCTTCTCCAAATCGTCTCGGGAGCGTTTTGAATCCAAGGGAAGGATTTCTAAGGTCGATATACTATCCTAATCAACTTTATTTTAAGGTTTTGTGAATGTTAAGATGCTAGGAATGGTAGAAATAGATGCTTGATGCATTTCCCTGATTTTCTAAGAAGCAAGCTAATTATGGATGGATATGTGGATTGGAAATGTGGATTAAATGTGGATAGAATGTATGGAGGATGGGATTAATTAGTGGATGTGGATGAATATATGAATTGTATGGATGGAATTATGATTTGATGAATGCATGAAAAGGTAGAGAAACAATGGATTCATATTATGTGTACTCAAGGTGTTTGTGAAAATGTCTGTGAGAATAAATGCTATGATACTTTTATGAAATGGTGGTAAATGGATTATAAATGATGTTAAGAATTATGATAAGAAATATATATGTGATTGTTTGTTAAGTATACTTAATTTCTTGCATGGGAATTGATAGTCGGGAAGGTAAGAACTTAGAGGAACATCTCTCAAACCGGGAATTCTCTAACTATTTGGTGTGGGACATATAGTGGAGTTTCCATGGTGGGAAATCGGAATCTAAGCAATTACCGACTCGAACGTTAATTTCGACACTTAAGCGCATAAGCACGTGTATGTTAAGATAAGAGTCTCACAAGTCACACATGTGGACCACAAGCATGAGCATGGCATACGTACGACATTCTGAATAAGCATAAGCATGACATGGTCCATATCCTCCAAGAACGGCATGTCAACCTGATTCTTAGACATGGTCCGTATCCTCCAAGAACGGCATGTCAACCACATGATTTCTAAGGCATGGTCCGTATCCGCCAAGAACGGCATGTCTCATTACTGTGTGATCTGAATAAGTGCATAAGCATAAACATCTCACAAGCACGTGGTCTCATAAGCATAAGCAACTCATAAGTGTATTGTCTTCCAAGTCTAAGATTCTCACAAGTACACGAGTCAAGGTGATGATATGATGTATATGCGCACACGTTCTTCCGCACTCTGATTATGTTATTATGTTATTGGATATGTTTCTAACTAAGCGCAGGTATATTATTATTGTTGGTTGGATTTTATATACACTGAGTACCTTTGTACTCAGCCGGACTTTGTCTTGGCAGGTTTAGAGCAGGAGTACACGACGGAGCCGTGGGTTGAGGAAACATACGCAGAGGAAGGAGGTGAAGGTGAGCCTTCTGAGGAGGGAGCCAGAGACTTGGGTGGCTACACCTCTTAGTTTTTATTTCATTTGATTGAGAGAGTTGTATTAGACTTGAGTAGATGTTGCTTAGTAGACTTTTTTAGTTGTGTATCAGACTCTTTGGTTTTAGAGTGAGTTGTATATGTTTACCGTAGACTTTTGCTATTTGATTATAGTTTATATACCAGAATTTTATTATCCTCATTTTTGGAGACTCGTGTTAGTGTGCCTTGCATGTCATGGATTTTAAGCAGGTTAAGTAATGTGGCGATCCTAAAGTCCTATTTTAGCCTTGTGGGATTTTGGGGTCGTTACAGTATTTCTCTTGTTTCATTTTTTTTAGTTTGTATAATTTATTTTTCATTATTTTGTTTGTACAGTAGTGAGAAACTCAGCTCCGATCATCGTCATCTTCTCTGGCGAACCAGCTTCCCCTGCGAGCATCGTTTCACACCCAAGATCTGTGATTTCATCCTTGTTTGTCAGAATCCTTGAATACAGCGGCTCTTCATTCCCATCTCATATTATAGCCGGCTGGATCTTCAACTCCGACAAATTTGCAATGCATCTCTTCCTTCTCAGTGTTGATCGCCTCTATCTCAGGTCGGCACCATCTAATCTCCATTTCACCCCTAGTTCAGACCCAAGAGAAGAATCAATTCGAATCATTACTCTATCTTTCACTCTCTTACTTTAATTTGGAATCCGTTGTTCTGTGGATGCATGTTTCTTTTCTTTTTTCTGCTTTCTTCTTGAGTGAAAGATAAAGATCTCGTACCTGAGCAGCAGCCACTGCCTCCAGCCACCATCACTATTACACTAGCTCTTAGGCAGGTATATGCTTCCCCTTCCTATTTAAATCCTTATTTAGTTCCCTGTTGTGGTGTGTTTTTGGATAGAGTCCTCTTTGTTTAATATGTTGTGAGATCTATTTTTTAAGGAAATCAAATCTTGGGTTAACTGATGATTAGAAATATTTTATTGTTTAAGTTTATACTTGAGATTTGTTTTTGATATTTTTTCTTTTCAAATTCAAAGGGTTGACCGGAATTTAGAGTTGTTTTTATCAATTTGTTTTTCTGAATTTTAGAAAAGAAAACAGGTTTGCCCATGTTCAAAACCAATTTCAAATTTGGAGTTTCTTTTAGCAATAGTTCTCTTCTTCATTTGACTTTCGTTTAGATAAGCTTTAGGTTAGTAATTTACCCTGAATTAAACTTAAATCATCTTTTAAGACAAGATTTGATTCCTTGGGTTATGCTATTGTGCTAAAGCCAATTGACTAGTTCTTATTATTAGTCAATAGACCTTGGTACGACAGCCCCTTTTGCCCTCTATGATCTGAAATCATTTTTTGCCATCCTATTTGATTGATGATTTAATTTATTGAAATTTATCCCATGTATGTATATATTATATCATGTATATTTGTGCAAATTGTAAGAGTAGACCGTAGCTTATTTTTTCTTTTTTTGCCTACACTGGGCACTTAGGAAGATTTTATACCCTAAACAATAGGCCTACCCCATTAGTTAGTCTTACCAAAAAAAAATTAAAAAATATAAAAAAATCAAAATAAATTAAAGGCAGTGGTCTATCCCTCTTGGGACCTAGAGCAGGGTCCGTATTTAAACCATATCCTCTTTTGGTTTAAGGCCATTTGATCCGCCTTGCTCTTTGCCTTTAAATTAATTAAGTCAGTTAGGCCTTATTTTCCTTTTTGCCTACCTTGGGCACTTAGGTTAGTTCTTGACTAGTTAAACTTTCCAAAATTAAAAAATACAAAAAAATCAAAAAATACAAAACAACAAAAACATTCAGAAAACCCACAAAATTCAAAAAGGACCTACCCTAATAAGTGAACGCCCCCTAGTGTTCCGCCATCAGCACCTAGCTGCGTAACCAAATCCCGGAGTGAGATTCATAAATCTCAACACCGCTTCCCCCAACTCAAGCACGAGTTGGAAATGACCACACACTCTGGAACGAGTATAAAAACAGTCACCACTCCGAACTACTATTAGGGTCTGATTCCGACTAACCGTATAAGTAGGCAGCCCAAACCAGGGTTCGACCCCAACCTAAGATAAAAAATTTACACCCTATTTATGATTGTTTGTGTTTGATTAGCAAAATTAATAATTGTTTTAAGAAATTTTAAGTGATTTTAAATGTTTGGCTTAGACATAGTGAGTAGGTAACCGTCATTAGATGGGTGTCCTGGGGTGCCTAATCCCTTCCCTAGGACCCAAATGGATCTCTTACCTAGATTACTCTGGACCATAGGCCCCTTAACTTGGTTTACCTCGGGATCCTACTACCCCATAGTAGGTGGCGACTCTTAGAATAAATTTAGCGTTATTCTTATATTCTCGGATCTTATCCCGACACTTAGAGTTGAGAAAGGAGGAAAGGCGTTAAATTTATATGTGCTTACAGCTGTGGCGACTCTGCTAGGGACACAACTAAAATGTAAGATCCAACCTGAAAATTAGGTAAAAGCCAAACATTATTAAATCACTAATTATTTCCTAAAATAATTATTCTTTTGCTAAATATTTGTATGTTATGGATATGTTCTTTTTCTCTCTCTCGTGTACATATCATATTCATTGCATATTAGTGTAATAACCTCAAAACCCATTAGTTGGATCTATGGGGCTCACGGCTGTTTGATACGTATCTTCAGTGTCAGGAGCTTTCTGATCTGTGGAGCTCAGCTAGATTATGCCTTATGGGTTGTACCCGTAGAAACGGATTCAGTTTCTCCCACTTGCGCCAATCGTCCCATTTTGGGAGTTGCATATACGACCAAGTGCCCTCCACCACCTTAGGAACACCTTGCATTACCCCAGCATATGCATATAGTTTAGGTTGGGATATAGTCTATAAGTAGTAGTTTAGGTAGGTTTCCCCTAATCTTACTTTGCTTATAGCCTATACCTGCCCTGCCTTTTGATTGAACTTGAAGGTACCCATTTGTACCTATATGTAAAAAGGGCCTGTGTGAGCCTTTGTTGGTTTGAATAAACTCCCAACCCATCTCTAGACTTTGCATATGGGGTTCAAAAACCCAGATTTTATTGGATATCCATATCCATATTCTATCTTAAATCCAATGGGCCTTGGCCTCCAATAGTCCAAGTTAGTAGGTAGACCCCTATCTACCTATCTCATTGGTTTACATGTGTCAAGTCATACCTTTTTCAAACAAAATAATTGGTGAAAATCAAAGCAAAAATTTTATTTTATTTTTTAAAAAAGCAACATTGTTCTAAGATTGTTACATGTGGGGCCTAAAACCCAGGTCTAAATGGATTCCCATACCCATTTTGAATCTTAAACCTATTGGGCCTTAGTTTCCAATAACCAACTTAGTAGGTCGGATTCATATCCACCTACCCCATTTGGTTTACATATGTTGTACAGCCTTATGCAATAAAATGATCTCAAATTTTTCAAAATAAAGAGATTTTTTTTTAAAGAGAAAAAAATATATAAAAAAAATAAAAATAAAAATTCATTAGTTCAAATTTCAAATAAAATCCAAAATTCATAAAAAAAAAAAATTTAAAAAAAAAATCTCTAATTGATCATTGCTAGTTTCACCATGCATATTCGTGTTTAATCGTTGCATCTTTTAGTTTTGCATATCACCGCGTAGAACTCGTTCTGTGACTACTGTGCTTGCCCAATCTTCACTTCTTGCTCAATTAGCAGCTTTGAACCCAAACGGTCCTGTGATCCAAGATCCTGCCTCATCTGATTCTTCATCTGCTTCTTCGGCAACTTCTTTAGATATGCCATCATTGCCCGATCATCAAGAGGTCACCAATCAAATCTTGCAGAACCATGATCAAGATATTCAGTTCATGAAGGGACAGTTGGCTAACATTCAGGAAACTCTACAAGCTCTTCTTGATAGGTCTTTTGGTAATCCTTTTGACCATAATGAACCTCGAACCGAACAACCAGTTGTTAATCCTAAACCTCAGCCACGCATCTCGATACCTAACCTGGATCAATCCAACCTTCGTCCTATACTAGAGAAAGAGGATGAATATGACTATGGTCCATTCATAGGAGAAGCTTCCCACGTTAATCAGGGCAAGCATCTAAATCCCGAACCAGTTCCGTCTCTCAAATCTTAGTCAGGGCAAAGAGATAACAGGAGAGGGGCTAATGTCAATGCAGTTGTACCTGTGGCACCAATTGTATTACCTCCAGCAGCTCAACCGCAACAGTGAAATCAGTATATCCCTTGGGCACGCCAACCTCTGAGATATCCTCCAAAGAACTATACTCCATTGCCCTACACCCCGAGTCAACTCCTTACCTTTCTCGTTCAACAGGGCCTCCTTACTCTAAAAGGACCCACTCCTGCTCCCCCTCTTGATAGACAAGGTCGTAATTATCGTGCTGATCAATATTTTGAATACCACCGAGGCCCAGGTCATGACACAAACTCATGTTATGTTCTCAAAAATGACATTCAAGACCTCCTGGATCAGGGCAAGGTGGAATTAGCACTTGGCAATACCAGCATAGATCAAGCACCTCTCACCCCTCATCCTGGTCAAATCAATTTTCTAGAAGGGGAAGAATTTGACTTATGCTCGAGCGAATCTAACACCGTGTTTATGGGTGAGGGTTTTATTCGACCATCTTATCAAGTACTAGTCATCATTCCTAACCTATAGTTAACACAGTCTCCAGTCAATCAACCTCTTCAGATCCCGTTTTTGCAATCCTCCCAAACCCAGAATATTCGATGTCCAGTTCAAATTCCTTTCATTCCTGTGAGTGAAGAAAAGATTGTTTACACCATTCCTTGCCCAATTAATTGGCCTACAACTCAAGTTGTACCTCCTCAACCGCTAATTGGCAATAAACCACTCCAAATTCCCTACATCCCAACCCCGGCCTATCCTCTAAATGGCTCACCTGCTCCACTATCTCTCGTTCTTGACAATGAGAATAGAGCCAATCTTACCCGATCAGGAAGAGTTTACTAGCCTCCAATGGTTGAGCTGTCAAAGGATAAAGGAAAGGAGAAAGTATTGGATCCAGAGCAAGAAAAGGAAGAATCAATAGCATTGCTAAGAATTTGGGAGAAGGCAACAGAATACAACATAGCCCAGCAACTTTCCAAGCTTCCATCCCAGATTTCAGTCATGGGTTTGTTGCTAACTTCTGAACATTACAAGAAGCAACTCGTCAGAGTGTTCTCCAACGCTCATGTTACACAGGACATCACACAAGAAAGGTTGGGACATTTGATTGGGCAGATCTTAGAACCACAAATTATCTCATTCACAGAGCAAGAGATTCCAGATAACAACAAAGAGCACACTCAGGCTCTTTACAACACAGTGCAATGTTTGGAGAAAACTCTGTCAGCAGTATTAGTGGATAATGGATCAGGTTTGAACGTCTGCACTCTTGCCACTCTTGAAAATTTGGGGATCAGTGTTAATCAGATCAGCAAGTGACCCATGACTATCAGAGCTTTTGATAATTCCACTCGTCAAAATTTGGGTGATATTGATTTAGACATCATAGTGGGACCAACTCAGTTTACAACTAACTTCCAAGTGGTCAATGTGCCTGCTTCTTTTACTCTATTGCTTGGTAGACCATGGATTCATTCAGCTGGGGCTATTCCTTCATCGCTTCATTAGAGAATCAAGTTTATCCAAAATGATCAACTGGTAGTCATACTAACTGAGTCTTTGACCAATTCATCTGGAGATGTGCAAGAGTTGGGCCAAGAGGCCGCATACATGACATATCAGTTTGAAAGAGTTGAATGTGTTGCACAAATTGAGAGAAGGAGGGGCAAAAATATTCCCCCAGCAGTTAAGATCATGGCCAAAATGAAGTATAAACCTGGTCTAGGTTTGGGCGCTCGTCATCAGGGGATGAAGAGGAGATACATGGCACCTCGTTATGCTCCCCCTTTTGGTATAGGTTTCAACCCAACAATGCAAGATTTCCTCAACAAGTTAACAAGGAAGAAAATGTCAGCAAAGTCAGAAGCCAGACCTCATTTATCGGTCACCTTCCCTATTAGCACACCCAGGCCATCTGATAGTGAAATCTACCAAAACCTACCTTTTGCCGAAACAGATCCTGAGCTAATCCTTTTACCCTTGCCTGTAACTTGTCATCTATCCCTATCCAAAGTTGAGCTTGTAAGGTTCCCTGAACCAGAAGTCATTGAAGTGGCCCAGTTGCAATGCAGATGGAAGAAGTAGCGGACGAGCAGATTTGCACTCTCTCAACCGGTACCCCAGCATCGTCAAGTACTCCTGCATTCAGTCGGTGGTGGACCGAGCCTCTTACAATTGAGGCTACAAGGGGGAAGAGCAAGCAAGAGAAGGTTGGTGTAGTTAAGCAGTGAACCAGTGGTTTCTTTTATTTCCTCGGATTTCCCTTTTAAAGTTTTTTTGTCGGCCTTTGTGTGCCTGTTTAAGAGTCAGTCCTTTCTTACATGTAAATATTACAAAACTTTAAAAAATCATCAATGAAATTTAGGTTTCTTTGACCCAAAAATTGTTTCTTTTCTTCTGTTTGCAGACAATAAAATTGTCTTATGATCTGAACTTTGTCAAGAGACTTAACAATCTAAAAACAAAAAATGTATATAAACAATAAAAGAAAACTTGAACTCAATGCTAAAACCGAGCTCATAGATTTGTCAAGGGATTGCCCAAAATAAGGTTGAACTAGAAATCCATCTTGAACTCTTGGAAGTAGAGTATGATGAAGAATAGGACGAGGAGACTTCACAGGAGATCCTTGACCTCCTCGAACATTGCGAAGAGATATGGGAACCAACTTTTGAGGACACTGAGACCATAAATCTCGGATCTGAAGAAGACCCAAAATGTGTGAAGATCGATACTACATTAAGCCCTGAGCAAAGGAGTGCCATGATTGACTTCCTTAAGAGTTACAATGATGTTTTTGTTTGGTCATATGTAGACATGCCTGGCCTTGATCTGAATTTGGTGGTCCACAGATTACTATTGTACCCTGAGGTAAAACCAGTGAAACAAAAACTGAGGCGGATGAGATCAGAATGGTCGCAAAAAGTTAAAGAAGAAGTGGAAAAGCAGATCAAGGCAGGTTTTCTGGTAGTAGCCAATTACCCAGAATGGTTAGCCAATATCGTGCCTGTACCGAAGAAAGATGGAAAGGTCAGAATGTGCATTGACTACAGGAATTTGAATAAGGCAAGCCCGAAAGACAATTTTCCTCTTCCTCATATTGACATCCTAGTAGATAATACTGCGGGTTATGAAATACTGTCTTTCATGGATGGTTTTTCAGGATACAATTAGATTAAAATGGTGGAAGAAGACATGGAAAAAACTTCTTTCATCACGCCTTGGGGCACCTTCTGTTATAAGGTTATGCCATTCGGTCTTAAGAATGCTGGAGCAACATACCAGAGAGCTATGACAGCACTTTTCCATGACATGATCCATAAGAGTGCGGAAGTTTATTTAGATGACATGATCATTAAGTCTCCTAGTATTAAAGATCATCCTGAGGATTTGAAGAAGTTGTGCAATAGGCTCAGAGTCTATGGATTAAGATTGAATCCCGCCAAGTGTGTATTCAGGGCTACTTCGGGGAAACTCCTTGGATTCATAGTCAGCAAAAGAGGCATCGAGATTGATCCAGCAAAAGCTAAAGGCATCATTGAAATGCCTGCACCTCAAATAGAAAAGGAAATTCGAGGATTTCTAGGCAGGATCTAGTATATCAGTTGTTTCATTGCATAACTCACTCCAATTTGTGAGCTAATCTTCAAACTACTTAGAAAGAATGTACCAACAGTTTGGACAGACGAATGTCAACAAGCCTTTGATAAGATCAAGCAATATTTGCTCAATCCATCAGTACTTGTTCCTCCCACGCCGGGGCGACCACTTCTAATGTATATCTCTGTTGAAGAAACTTCGATGGGTTGTGTATTAGCTCAGCATGATGAGTCAAGCAGAAGTGAGCAATATGATGCTCTCAAGATGTCCCTAGAATTAAGAAAGTCTCTTATATATACCCTTTCTAATCTAGAGGAATTTTCTGAAGAAGTCACGAGTCAGCCACCGTAGCCTCCTTAAATAGGAACTTCCTACCTCTTCACGATCACCTTTGATGGTGAAGACATGCGAGCTGAGACTCTCCAGCATAATCAGCCACTGTTCATCTCAGGTCTGGTTAATGAAACTAGAATCTCCAGAGTGATAATTGATGGAGGTTCTGTCGTCAACATCCTCCTAAAAAGGATATTGTCCAAGTTTGGTGTACAAATAGACCAGCTATATGAAAGCAACCTGATCATCCAAGGCTTTAACCAAAATGAGTAAAAGCCCATGGGTATAATCAACCTCAAAACCAGGTTTGGGGACATCACTGAAGCCACAACGTTTTTGGTGATCGATGTTGATACATCGTATAACGCCTTGTTGGGGTGTCAATGGATGCATAACCATTTAGTTGTGCCATCCACCTATCACCAATACCTTAAATACCCTCAAGGGAACAGGCAAACAAAGATCGATGCTGATGATAATCCTTTCAATGATGCAAAGGCATACTATGCAGATGCTCATTTCTATCTCAAAAGTGCCCAAAGAAGCTTTCAACAGAAGCCCAAAGGGGAACAGGTTGAAAGTGGCCCAAAACGTAATCATGGACCTGCCCAAACTGCGGTTCTGAAAAAGGTATTCAAATACACCCCAAAGTCTCAGAGAAAAGAAGGAAAACCAACCCTGTCTTTGGTTGAATCTTCCCAGAATCTCGACAAAGGCAAGTCAATCAATCTATCCCAAACTTGTGTGATTAAAGAAGTTGACCCCCTTTAGGCTCTGAAAGTTGATTACCTAGTCCCTTTGAGGAAGATGGACTGCACAATGGTAGAAACTACCTCTAGTCTTACTGTCCCAGTCAAGAAAAGAGGGCAGAAGCTGATGCTCTTCAACTCCCTAGGTACATATTACAGGATAAACTCCTCATATACCAATGAAAAGAGCAGGATCGCCAGTCCTTATAGGAAGAAACTGAGCTTTGGTAAATCAACTGCCCAATTTCTCAAAGCCCAAGGATTCGATCCTGAAGAGGGAGAATAAGCCAATGGAACTCTCCTGTCGACTTATGAAGCCTTGCTCAAGATGGAGCAACAAAAAGCCCTAGACACCGGTGAATACATTGATACAGATACGCCAGGGCTAGAAAATAAGCCCCTAGTCTTCGTGTTTGGAGAAAACCACCATCAGACTGCAAATACGGTCACGATTAGAGACGAAGAGGATGCTATAGGGTAGTCCTCAAAAGAAGAAGTAGAGTCTTCACAAGAGCCTTTATGGGATGAAGTGGTTTATCGGGAAATGACTAGTAACTTGACAAGAGTCAGTTCCAATATGTGGTGACGATGGTCAGCGGCAGAAAATAGCCCTACCATTATCATTCCCCCAAGAAAGAAAAGGGAAAAATCCTTTGTCTTTGGTCTTGCAAGGCAATCAAGCGAGGCCACTACTTCTCATGGTTCCGATCAGAATAAGGAAGTAAACCGGTATCGGAAAAAGATTATGTATCCACCTGTAATCAAAAGAATACTCAAGGGACTAGGGTTCAATCCCGAAGAAGAGGAGCAAGTTGAAGGCGAACCAATGTCTGCTTATGAGTCAATATACACTTCCAAATAGAGGAAGGCTTTGGCAACTGGTAAGAAAATCCAGCGTAACAATCACAGACCAAGATTCCCTGATTCCGATTCCTCATCTGATCCTGATGACTCGGCAGATGAAAATAAAGTCTGCACTATTCATATGATCACAAGTAAAGAAGACTAAGAGTTGAAGAAGTTTCTATGGAGTGGCTCTCGGTGAAAACAGGATCCGAACAGGCATCCTCATGGGTTGAAGCAGCACATCAAGATATGATTGATGGCCTGGCTAAGTTTAGTTTTAGTGCATGGCAAAATTGGCTGACAGCGGAAGTCATTCCCAATGTCATTATCCCATCTAGAAGAACAGGAAAAAAGCCCATTGTTTTCCATTCTACGGGACAGATAGGCAAAGCTACTCTCCAGAACAACAAAAGGGATAGAAGAATGAATCTTTATCAAAGAAAGCCTGTGTTTAATCCAGCATTCAAGAAAATGCTCATGGATTTAATACTGAAGAAGAAAAGTAGGTTGAGCATGAAATTATGCCAGTACTCGGGACTTTAGTCGCCTATAAGCGGGTTGGTTCCAACTTGGGAAAATCTGAAGCAGGAAACTCTGACTCCTTATTGAATGAAGATCTGATCTGGACCGTAAATACTATTACGGTAGATGAAGACTTATCTTCAGGAGAAGAAATGATCAAGGAAGAACCACCAGAAGAAACAAAAGTCCGTCCAGCTCCTCTAGAATTCAAAGCAGGAGGTCAAGCAACTGTTGATGACCTTCTCAAAATTAACCTCGGCTCAGAACAAGACCTAGGGCCAACCTTTATCAGTGCCTCTCTCTCTCAAATGAAAAAAGAGGAATATCTCTGTCTCCTGAAAGAGTATAAGGATGTCTTTGCCTGAAACTACACAGAAATGCCTGGTTTAGATCCAAAAATTGTAGTCCATCATCTCACAACTCGAGAAAATGTCGGACCAATTAAGCAGGCACAAAGATGAGCTCACCCAGAACTGGTCACTCAAATTGAAGCTGAGGTAGATAAACTCCTCAAAGTCGGGTTCATAAAAGAGGTTCAATATCCTACTTGGCTTACCAACGTTGTTCCTATAAAGAAGAAGAACGGACAAATCTGGGTTTGTATAGACTTCTGCGATTTGAATGAAGCTTGCCCTAAGGATGAATTCTTTTTACCCATCACAGAAATGATGGTTAATGCCACAACAGGCTTTGAAACTTTATCCTTTATGGATAGATATTCCGACTACAACCAAATCAAGATGGCTCTAGAAGATTAAGATCTTACAGCCTTCCGAACCCTTAAGGGAGTGTTTTATTACAAAGTCATGTTATTCGACCTTAAAAATACTGGAGTAACTTATCAAAGGGCCATGACTATCATATTTGGAGATATTCTCCATGACAAAGTTAAATGTTATGTTGATGACTTAGTTGTCAAAACAAGGCAGCGAAGCAATCATCTGGATAATCTTTGGGAAATTTTAGACAGACTGCGACAGCACCAGCTCAAGATGAACCCGCTCAAATATGCATTCGGAATTGCATCTAGGAAATTCTTAAGCTTTGTGGTATGCCACAGAGGAATCGAAATTGACCCTACTAAAATAAATGTCATTCGCGAAATGCCTCCTCCGAGAAATCTGCGTAAGTTAAAGGGACTTCAGGGTTAACTCGCTTATATCCGGAGATTCATCTCCAACTTGGCTGGAAGATGCCAACCGTTTTCCTAGCTAATGAAGAAGGGAATACCGTTTTAATGGGATAAAACTTGCCAAAATGCTTTAAACAACATCATGACCTATCTCACAAATCCATCGGTCCTTATGGGTCCTATTAGAGGAAGGCCGCTTATCCTCTATATTACAACACTTGAAGGGTCCCTTAGAGCTCTCGTTGCTCAGCATAGACCAAAGGAAAGAAAATATGCTGTATTACCTAAACAGGACACTAGTTGGAGTAGAATGCAAATATAGCCCGATAGAGAAAGTTTGTCTAGCCCTCATCTTCGCTCTCAAGAAATTAAGGTACTATATGCTCGAGCATTCGGTGAAACTGATATCCAGAGCCGATTCTCTCAAATACATAATGTCTCGCCCCACTCTCTCTGATAGAATGGCAAAATGGGTGGTACTCCTATCTGAATTTGAAATCAAATTCATACCCCAAAAATTCGTGAAAGAGTTAGCCTTTGCTGACTTCCTTGTAGCACATCCGGTTCCTGCGAACTCGTCTTTGGTCACCGACCTCCTGGACAAAGAAGTTATGCAAGTTCAAGTCAAATCAGGATGGAAGATGTATTTTGATGGAGCTTCAAGAAGCCCTGATGGAATCAAGCACGTCAACCCAAAGGAGAACAAATCAGGTGTTGGTATTGTTTTTGTCACACCAGACAACACAATACTACCATATTCCATCACCCTAATAGAAGAATGTTCAAACAATGAAGCTGAATATAAAGCCCTGATGCAGGTCATGAATTGGCTCTCGAAATCCCAGTGGATGGCATAACTATCTATGGGGATTTAGAACTTGTCATCAAATAGGTCCGAGGTGAATATACTGTACGAAGAGTCAGCCTTCTTCCCTATCAGAAGAGAGTGGACCAGCTACTTGCTTAAATTCCAAGAAGCAGTCTCTTCTATGTTTGTAGTGGGCTCAACAATCAAGCCGATGCTCTGGCCGGTCTTGTAGCATCTCTAACTCTACCAATAGATAGGATGTTGACCATCACAGTTGGGGAAAGAAGAACTCTTAAACCCCTCTCAGAGATAGATCTCTTGAAAATAATTTGTTCTATGACAATCAAAGAAAAAGATGAAGATTGGTGACAGCCCTTCATCGATGATCTCCAACATGGTCGATTGCCTGGATACCGTGCCAAATGCGTTGAGGTCCGTCGACGTATCACAAAGTTCGTGATGTTGGAAGATACATTATATAAAAGGTCCCTGGATGGTATCTTAAAGAGGTGCATCTCAGGAAATGAAATTGAGTAGGCCATGGAAGAAACTCATGCCGGGATTTGTGGTACTCACCAAGTTGGGCCCAAGCTACAAATACAACTGAAAAGATTAGGCTATTACTGGCCAACGATGATCACCGATTGTCTCAACTATACAAGCAAATGCAAAGTTTGTCAGCTCCATGCTGATTTCATACATCGGGCTCCCGAGCCTCTTCACATGACAACATGTTCATGGCCTTTTGCAACATGGGGAATGGATGTCATAGGACCATTCACCCCACTATTATCTATTGGGCATCAATACATCCTAGCTACAACAGACTACTTCTCAAAATGGCCCGAAGTCGTCGCTCTCAAAGAAATCAAACACCACTTAGTGGCCGACTTCAACCGGACCAACATCATATTTCGGTTTGGGATTCCAGAAAGCATTATCATAGAGAATGGGCAATCTTTTCGAAGTGCCCCTATACACAAGTTGTATGCCAAATTTGGTATCCGAGAAGACCACTCAACCCGGTACTATGTAGCCATGAATGGTCTCGCCGAAGCCTTCAACAAGACTTTGTGCAAAATCCTCAAGAAAGTTATGGATAAAAGTAAGTGGGACTGGTACAAATGCCTACCCCGAAGCCCTCTGGGCATACAGAACTACTCATCGGACTCTGACATAGGCCAGGCCGTATTCCTTGGTCTTCGGTGGTGAAGCAGTTCTCCCCCTTGAAATTCAATATCCCTCCCTACGGGTGGCAATTCAGCAGTCTCTTACAAAAGAAGGCTCAGCTAAGGTTCATCTTACAGAGCTTGAAACTCTTGATGAACGTTGTCTCCAATCCCAATAGAGTTTAGAGATGTACTAGCAAAGGCTAACTAGTGCCTTCAACAAAAGAGTAAGACTAAGGTCTTTCAAAATAGGAGATTTAGTCTTAATGGTTAGGATTCCATTCATTGTCACTCGACGAATAAAGGGGAAGCTCGAACCAAAGTGGGAAGGGCCTTACATCATTGAGAAGGTATATGCTAATGGAGCATACCTACTGATTTCAATGGATGGAGAGTGAATTATCCCTCCAACCAATGCAAGATTCCTCAAATGATACTATTCCTAGAAATTGAAGCGCTTGCTAGACCAAAACTTTAAAAGACGGTCTAGGGAAAACTTAGAGCATAAAAAGACTCGCTAAGTTGAAAACTCCAAGGAGCGGCTTAGGCAAAAATCAGAGTCAAAATCATGCTCGCTAAGTCGAAAACCCTAAGGGGCAGCTTAGGCAAAAATTAGAGCAACAATGACTCACTAAGTTGAAAACCCTAAGGTGCGGCTTAGATAAAAAAATTTGAGTCAAAACAAAATGCCCGCTAGACCAAAACTTCAAGGAGAGGGTCTAGGCAAAAATTAGGGTGACAAATAGGTCGCTTAGGCTAACACTCCAAAAGTCAGTCTAGGCTGAAATTAGAGCGATTTGATAGGCTCCTGAATACGAGCTAAAAAGGTTCACAACACTTCAAAAGTCGCTAGAATACAAAGACCAAAGTCCAAACCCTCCTAAGGCATGAATGAAAACTGCCTATTTGCTATCAAATTGCGAATCAAAGCTTCAAAAGCCCCCCAGATACAATGCCGAAGTCAAAACCTTCCCAGGCATGAACAGAAATTGTCTATTCACTACTAAATTGCGAATCGAAGCTTCAAAAGCCCCAAATATAAGGCCGAAGTCAAAACCTTCCTAAGCACGAACGGAAGCTGCCTATTCGTTACTAAATTGCGAATCGAAGCTTCAAAAGCCCCAAATACAAGACTAGAGTCAAAACCTTCCTAGGTATGAACGGAAACTACCTATTCGCTCTCAAAATGCGAATACCTCTTCTGAACTACGTTTGACTTGATCCTATCATGGGTATGTAGGCAGCCTAAGAAAATCAACTTGTGTTTAGTCAATTATTCTAAAAGAACACTATCCCCCTAGGATACAAAATCATCGTTATTGTCCCTCAATATGGATGAGACAAAAAAAACTGCTACCTGGTGTACGAAGAAGAAACCATAATTCTAAAGAAGGATTCTCATCATCAGAAGCATATCTGCTGATTGCAATGAATAGACAACGGAGTATCTCCCCCGACCAATGTAAGATTCTCAAAACCCGCTAGACCAAATTCTCAAAAAGATAGTCTAGGCAAAAATTAGAGCACCAAAATACCGGCTAAGTTGAAATCCGAAAGGATGGCTTAGGCAAAAGTTAGGGTAATGTGGCTTGCTAAGTTGAAAATCCGAACGGACGGCTTAGACAAAATTGAGTCAAGATAAAAATGTTTGCTAGACCAAAACTTCAAGAAGAAGGTCTAGGCAAAATTAGGGAACAAAAAGCTCACTAAACTAACACTTCAAAAGTTGGTTTAGGCAAAAATTAGAGCAATTTGACAGGCTCCTGAAAATAAGCTAAAAAAGATTCATCATTTTTCTTGAAGACTTGTTCCCAAATTATAAGTCCAAACCTTCCTAGATACGAACGGAAAGTATCTACTCATAAACTACGAGTCTAAAATCGCCCCCCTCTGAACTATGTTTAGCTTGATCCTATCATTGGGTATGTAGGCAGCTTAAAAATAGGTTCAGCCTGTTCTTTTAAAAGAATACCAATTTCTCAAGATACAAAGGGAAATCATCATATAAAAAAGGAGAAGAGTATAAGACAAAAAGTAAAGTCTTTTATTCATAGATAACAAAATGAGGGAACTCCATATAAATCGGAGAACTCACTCGAGTTAAACAAGTAGTATCTTGAGTAAATGTTATTAGCTCCAACAAGTTACTGAGTTAAACAAGCAGTCTCTTGAGAATATGTTGTCAACTTCAACAAGCTCTCGGATCCAACAAACACGGCCTTGAATATAAGGTTTGAGGTCTGAATGCCGTATTGATGGATGTTATTCAGAGTAGAATTCCTCTCACGTCTGACTTCTTCACCATCATTTTTGGTGCTAATCCATCTCTAGGGGAGGATTCTAGCCCATCAATAGTAGCAGAGGTGACGTCTGGAAGATGAGCCAGGAATCGTCTCTCAGTTGTCAACCGTAGCAAGCTGCAAAGCTGAATAAGGAATACCTTGAAAGGCAAGCCCCTCGACATCAATGAGGTGGTTGTTCAGGAACACCAAGAAACCCAGGCTAGCTTCATCAGGATTGATGGATAGAATACAACGTATTCCCTTCAGCACGTGCTCAATCTCACCGTCAAGAACATCTGAACTTTTAACAGGTTCCAAGAAATTAAGTTTATCCTTGTGCTGTCCTATCATTAAATTAATGATAGGATTGTAAGGAAATATGAAAGCACTGTTCGATGCCATCCGCTTTGCCAAGTCACGTAGCTCGACAATTTTAGTTTTGTCAATGATAAGATCCGTAGTAGTCTTCAAATAATGAATGACGACAAATCCAGTTTTGTTAATCTTCAACTGATCAAGGATATCCCATCTCGAAGCATGCTGTGATAAAAAGTCCATTCTGCAAAAGAAAATGAGAGAACACACAAATCGATTTATCTCTGGGAGATTAAATTAAATTATAAATTTCATATAAGAAATGGTCAAAATTGGGCCTCTAAATGAGAATATACACCCATCTTAACAATTTGAAGTGGTTAATCGTGTGATTAAAAGTTTAATCAAATCCAGACTTAGGATCAGAACCTAAGTCTATGAAATTTAAATCTCTCACTGCAGGCAGGCATTAAAAAAAAATTAAGGCAAGTGTCCATAGGTAAACTGTATAACAAATGTCTAAGGATAGATGCTAAGAGTAAGATCCGTGGACAAGTCTATGGATAGAGGGTTTTGGCTCACGAACAAAAGTCCCTTGGGCAGCCTATCCGTGGAAAGTATTCATAGATACTAAAATATCTACAGACAAAAGTCCATGGGTATTAAAAGTATCCATGGACAAAATCGACAGACAAGATATTTGAGTTCACGGACAAAAGTCCTTGGGTAGCTTGTCTGTGGAAAGTACTAATGGATACTAAAATATCTACGAACAAAAGTCCATGGATATTAAAAGTATCCATGGACAAAACCCACAGACAAGATATTTGAGCTCATAGACAAAAGTCCTGTGAGCAGGTTGTCCCTGACTATAGACCACGGGCAGTGAGTCACCAGTCAAGTTTCCCATGACCGAAAAACTCAAGGGCTCTTGTAATGGAACCAGAATTCTCGTCGGAAGGAGCAGGATGTCCAAAAGGGCACCCCTAATTCTCCCAGGCCTGGGAAAACTCAAGATATACAAGGAAATGCATTTCAAAGGACTCTTAAGATCAAAGAGATCTATGAGAATGCCCAAATGGGATTCCAATCAACCTGAGTGAGGTCTGGAACCCTCACTCCTGTATATTATAAAAAATTAAAAATAATAATAAGAAAACATGTGGGAAGAACACTGGTTCTTCCCTTTGATTTGTTTCTAATTAGGGAGAAAACTCGGCTAGAATGGAAGGAAAGAATTTTTTTTTAAATAGGGAAGAACGACCCTTCCTAAAAAGCACAATTCTGAACTCGGAAAGATTTTCTGAGTTCAAAGGGGTGAAGAAGATAAAATGCCTTCCTTAATTCTTCTAAGGCATCCTTATAAAGGATACCTTCTGGTTAGATCCTGACCGTCCACTTCGAAATGGATGGTCTAGATGGATGAGAATCACTCACCATTTTGTCTTAATGGCTGAAGTGATCTCATCAATGAGAACGCTTCGATTAAAGAAACCCCATCGTGGGTTTTCCATAAAATATTAAGTGGAGGGCAGTTAAGCCTCTCCACTATCACTGCCAGGTATCAGGATCCAGATGGATGGATCATTCCCAACCATCCAGATACTGACGGACATTTGTGGGCAGTGAAAATTCACCGTCCATTGCCCAGGTGTGTATGCAATGGCACACAACTGATCACTGTTTCTCGGAGAGATGGTTTGGGTTTGCGCATGCCTATGGCAAGTGCAATACCTTTAGCTATCAGCATTAAATGCTGATAGCTGGCCATCATGCCACCCAGCAAAGCAAAGGGGGTTTGATCCGTGAGGATAAACCTCACAGATCTAACCCTAAGTGTCAACTTCCAAGAAGCTGACATGCATCAATCCGTGAGTACCAAAACCTCACGGATAGCCTTTGAGCACCAGCCTCTGAAAGGCTGACACGTGTTCAATCCGTGAAAACCAAAACCTCAGGAATCCAACCTTAGTGCCATCCTCCAAGAGGCTGACATGTATCTCATCCGTGAGGATTAAAATCCCACGGATTCAACCTGAGTGCCAGCCTCCAGGAGGTTGGCACATGTCCAATCCGTGAGGATAAACTCCACGGATCAACCTTGAGTGCCAGCCTTTGAGAGACTGACACATATCCCATCCGTGAGGATAAACCCTCGCGGATCAAATTTGGTGCCAGTCTCTAAGAGGCTAATACATGTCTCGTAAACACCCCAATTTTTCACCCCCCTAGTCTCTTTTTACACCTCTAAAAACCCATAAAAAATTTCTTTTTTAAAACCCTCTTTCCACGTGCTTCAATTTCTGAAAAACGCCCCTAGGGTAAAAAATGACCAAAATGCCCCTAGGGTGTAAAATGATCAAAGTACCCCTGAAAAAGTGCTAAAATGTTATTATTTTGTCTAAAATGATTTTATGAATTTTGGCTATTTTTAGAATTAAAGCAGACTTAAAACGGTAGAAAATGACCGATATACCCCTGGAGTGTAAAATGACCAAAATGCCCCTAAAAAGTGATGAAAATTCATATTTTATCTAAAATATTTTTTCTAGATTTTATCAGTTAATTTTGACTATTTTCGGGCTAAAAACGGGCTAAAATTGGAAAAACGGTTTTTCGGCGAATCGAGGAGTGCCACGTGGCAATTTTTTAAACCCTGAATTGGGGCGCTACTTCAAACAGCGCCCCTATATTTACAAAATTTCCCTTCTCATCGGATGGTTCAACCCCGTCGATATTGGGTTTAAAAATATCCTAAATAGGGGCGCTACATCAAACAATGCCCCCCGTTAAGTACGATTTTGCCCCTGCTTTGCCGCCCTACTGTTCATTGCCGCCTATTATTTCGGGTTTTTACTCCCCCCTATTTTTTGACCCCTATAAATACCCCACCCCATTCCTTCACAACTCATTCCATTTCATTTGCTCTCTTCTCTCTTCTCTTACAAAAACTACTCTTTAGCGTTTGCCAATCTCGGGAATTTGATTTCGAAGAATCATTCTCGGGAGCACTTATTTCAGAGACCCTTTTGGGTTTCCGGAAGGTAAAATATTACCAAACTCTGACGTTTTCTTAGTCTTTTATTAGTCGTAATTATTTTATTGTTTTTTAAAAATACTTAGACAGCTTACCCTGTCGAACCCCTGCCCGATTTTACTCACATAGCTTACCCTAACGAACCCCTGCCCAGTTTTACTTAAAACCTATCCTACCCTGTCGAACCTTTGCCCGGTTTCACTCAAACAAAGTCTACCCTATCGAACCTTTGCCCAGTTTTACTCAAACAAAGCCTACCCCGTGGAACCTTTGCCCGAACTTCGGGTCGAACCTTTGCCCAGTTTTACTCAAACAAGGCCTACCCCGTGGAACCCTTGCCCGAACTTCGGGTCGAACCTTTGACCGAACTGCGGTTCAAACTTAGCTTACCCTATCGAACGTCTGCCCGAACTTCGGTTTAAGCTTAGCTTACCTTAGCCGAATCTCTGTCCGAACCTTGGTTCACACCCTGGTTCAAACCCTACTTGCCTTAGCCGAACCTCTGCTCGAACTTCGGTTCAAACTTAGCTTACCTTAGCCGAACCTCTGTTCGAACCTCAGCTTACACCCTGATTCAAACCCAACTTACCTTAGCCGGACCTCTGTCCGAACCTGACTTCAACCCTGGTTCAAATCCTACCAAACCCCAACCCAACCAAATGCTCCTTGACATGAGCTAAAACTGTCTAGATGCTCCCCAACAAGATCATAAAAGGCCCAAGTGGTCCTGAATAGGAGTCCAAACCATTCAAAAACACCCTAACATCCAAAGACCAACCTCAGCTTGTCAAACACCCACAATCCAAATAATCCAAATCAAACCATCAACTACCCATCTGGAACTATGTGTGGCTTGATTCCACTAACAGTGATACGTAGGCAACCCTGATCGGGTTTAGTTCACCTAGGATAGAACCCCTATCCTGTCCCTGCTAATTTCAACTTGTACATTACTATTCATATAACACTTGTTAGTATATATATGAAATGAAAGCTTCTCTTATAGTTTTCCTCACTTTAAATTCAGACTTAGGCAGTAGGTAACCATCTACGGATGGGAGTTTAGGGGTGCCTAATACCTTCCCCTAACTCAAATGAATTCTTATCTTGAACTTTATTTCCAGACCAAAGCCTTATCCAACCTTTTAAGGGCCCTATTTTCCCTAACAATTTAAATAGGTGGCAACTCTCTCTTTTCAACATTTTTAGCACTATTCCTCCTCGGGTTCAATCCTGATCGGGAGTGGGGTTAAAATCCCGGGTCTACAGCTTGGCGACTCTGTTGGGGGCTCTAGTTTCGCAGACCAGCATTCGAGCCAAAACCTAAGTTTGAACTGAAAAAGGAAAACCACATCAAAAACTTTTACTTTCATCTATATGCTGCTAATTTTGTACATATTCTTACTTCACTATCATTCATCGAATCTCAAACATTTGTTTGCCAACTTAGCAACATGCCTACGATTCCATTTTTTGCTTGATTTTGATTATTTTATTTATATTCATATTCATTGCATAGCAGAATAAAAACCCTTCACCTATCTAGTTGGATCCGTTAAGCTTACAATCGAGGGATGGTTCTCCCCGATGCTGGAGCCCAAAGATTTGTGGAAAGTACTGGTTGTAGACCGAGGAATGGTTGTCCCCGATAAACGTGACCGGTCTTTTTCGCTTGCACCAATCCTCCCTTTTCAGGTATGTTCTATATCAAGGAGTCGTATATACGGTCAAGTGCTCATCAACCTTTAGACAAAAACCTTACATACACTAGCATAAGTATATAGACTATAGGTCTTTGTTGGGCATAAACTAAGAACACCCATCAGGAGGGACTACCTTATCCCTATTCTATTACTGGTTTAAGCCACTCCTGCATCATTTGTTTAGGTATAGGGACAATCTTATCCCTATACTTAACCATTTTCGGAGCTTGGGTGAGCCTTAATTGCTAGATAGGTCTAACCCTATTCTATTCTAAGTCAACAAGATGTTGTGAGGATTAAAACCCTAGACTCTAAATGAATCCCATTGATTCATTTTGATCTTAACCCAATGAGCTCTAGTTTCCTACAATCCAGATAAGTGAAATGGATCTCTATCCACTCGCCCCATTGGGTCACACACGTTGAGTTGAAGCATCTTTTTTTGAGTATACTTGCTCAATTCATTCATTCAATTCATCAAAAAAAAATTTCATTTTATTTAATTCAAGTCAATTCAAAAACTTCATTCAATCATTTTGCTCATCATCATATTGTTTAAATCATATATTAGTCGTAGGACTTTCTGCATCCATCATTTTGTGCAAACTTATATTCATTACTAGACAAGGGGTAACGTCCCATGTCAAAAAGTCATCCATTAGATCATATGTGTGTAGTATCACTGCTTTCGTCATTGTCTTAATTCAGTCTCCATTCAGCATCTTGACCGTCATTTGACCCATCTGTACATACCTCTTATTACCACCCAGTTCATTGCACCCTGAGCAAAAATGGTACTAAGTTATCTACCCTCTTCAAGATGACTCCAGTAAGCACAAGATTAACTGATCGAGATGAGCCAGTTGTAGAAGGTTTGGAAACCGACCCTGACAACCCAGTATCTCCTCAATATGTACTGCAACAATTCCCTGATTTAGAGACAAGGGTATTTGGAACTGAACAAGGCATCCTTAAGCTGAAAAACATCATGCAGGATATCTTGAATGCCATGAATAGGAAGCAATCGTCCTCTTTCTCTATCCCGATTGTCGAACCACTTGCCTTAAACCGATCAAATCCACCATCTCACAACCCACCACCTCCAAATCCACCATCTCACAACCCATCACCTCTAAATCCACTATCTCAAAGCCCACCACCTCCAAATCCACCATCTCATAATCCACCACCTTCAAACCAACCATCTAACAATCCATTACCACTAAACCTATCATCATTCAACATTCCACCACCACACATTGACCAGTATCAGGAAGAGGAGGCAAGGATTGCCCAGAATACAGAGCAACCAGGCATATCAACCAGCTCAGCCCACACCCTAAACTTCTATAAGGACATGATTGAGAGGTTAGAACAATTGGTGAAGAGGGCCCAGGGGTCCCATAATTTAGCATCCACTGACTTTCAAGATTTGTGTCTGCATCCGGGAATTCAATTGCCTTGAGACTTTAAAATGCCCGAATTTGAGAAATATAATGGAAAAGGATGCCCAGAGACACACCTAAAAGTTTACTGTGGAGAGCTGTTCCAGCTAGAGCACAGTGACAAGCTGCTGGTGCAGCTATTTCAGAGAAGTTTGAAGGGACCAGCCCTACAGTGGTTCAGCAAGGTTGACCCAGCTAAAGTCCGCACATGGAAAGGCCTCTGTGAGGCGTTTGTTGCTCAATACTCCTACAACATTTACTTGGTCCCACAGAGAGCAGAATCTGGAGAGAATGAATCAAAGAGAGAATGAATCCTTTATTGAATATTCTGTTTGATGGAGGGAAAATACTGGAAAGATGAACACTCCTCTGCCCGAGGAAGAGTTGGTGACACATTCCTCCGCACACTCAAGCATCCATTCAAGACTCTACTAGTAGCCCCACCTATTTCCAACTTCAACACTATGGCGAAATGTAGGGCCAGGATTGAGGCTACAATGGGAGATGTGGGATCAGTTGATATGTTTTCAGGATCCAAGGGGGCATCATCCTCTAATCGTCCTCAACCACCGCGAAAAGATACACGGAGAAGAGACGATGAGGTGCAAATGGTGACAGTAATGCCTATCCATATTCCCCATTTATCCTAGCAACCCCGACAACCCGAGCAGACTCAGCAACAGCTTCCCTCGCAGCGGATGACATTTGAGCAGAAAAAGAGAAGAGTCTTCTAGCCCATGCCATATACCATGATACAACTCCTCCCTTATCTACTAGATAAAAAATTGGTCACGCTGAGGGAACCCAAGCCGCCACCAGTCACGCGGCCAAGGTCATATAGGGTTGACCAACATTGTGGGTATCATCAAGCATCGGGGCATTCCACCGATATGTGTTTTGATTTAAAGCATACAATCCAATACATGCTTGAAACGGGAAAGATTCAGTTTGAACCAGGGAACACCGACATAGGCCCCTCTCCCTAATCATGCAGCAGCAGGAAACCGAGGAACCCCAGCCTGAGCCACTCTATAGCCGACTTAAAACAGTCTCACAAGTTTTTTTGTCTTTTTGGTTTATTCCTTAATTTCCTTTTTTTCTTTTTTACAAATGGCCATAATGGCTCAAATCGAAGTCTTCCCTGTCAGTTAACATATTGGCCAGTGGCCACCTGTCTTTATTTTTCGCATTTGAGTTTGTACATCCTTTCATACTCTAATGAAATTCCCCACTTTTGTTAAATTTGTCTTGCTTATTACTCCGAGATGCCTAGTTTTGAGAACTGAACTAGATTCTGAGCCCGCAAAGGGCAATTGCATGATCATCAGGTGAGTAATCCCAAAACACATGACCCTCTCATGAATTAGAAAGGTATTCTTCTCCCCAAAGATTTCAAGGTGAACTACCAATCCATCAGAAGAAAAGAAGCAAAGGAGCGACGAAGACCTCCCCGAGCTATCAGGCATCAAACATATTTGAATAAGGATAATGCAATGATCACACATGCTCTTAACCAATCAAAGAAAGGATAGGAGGCCATCCTTGGTTAACCCTTAAAATCCCTTTTGTACCCATGTAATAACATACGCTAGTTAGCCCATCAAGCCTAATAGCCTTTCTTTCTAAATCCATACATGGGAGCACCCTATGAATGACAAAACAACATAGCAAAATCCAACCAATCAAAAGCAAAGCTTATTTTGAACTACGGCATGACTTGATTCCACTAATCGTGGATACGTAGGCAACCTAAAAATAGGTTCGGTCACATTATGGCAACTTTTCATCAATACCAGACAGCTATCTCCAAACAAAGCCCAAAGAGCCGACGAAAAAAAAAAGCAAAGAAAAGAAAAAAAAAGCGAAAATGGCAAATCTCCAAAATGATGAAGAGAATTCAACTGGTTCCATCTTTGCATGCAACATCAAACAAACATTTTAGGGTGTCCTACCCCGACAAGAAAACATTGAGCCTCAATTGTTTCTACCCCTACTATATTTCATCCTAGTAACTAAGCCCTCTTTGATCTTTGAAAGGTCTTGAGTATCCGTGCTCAGAAGCATTAATCTCTACCATTTTACCATGCAATAACGGGAGAAGACAGATCAACTTATCAGAAATTACAGGCCTATTGAAAACCAAAAATGGCACTAAGGCACAAAAATTATGCGAGCCTAGCCCTGACATTGTTGCCAGGGGCAAAAAAGGGAACAAATTAGTCAATTACCCAGGCATGAGTGAAAACCGAAAATGGCCTCATTGCGCAAAAATTATGCGACCCCAAGACTTGGTCATTCCAACGGCAAAAAAAGGGATAAAGACAAATTTCTGATTTCACGGGCTTAGTATGGAATTATCAATCCTACTAGTGTGCAAAAATAACATGAACCCAATCCTGGTGAAACCTGTTAAGGTCCAGGGGCAAAAAAGGGAAAATCGTAAAGTGCGAGATTTCATATCAAGCGCCACTAGCAACAATCAGCTAATGCAGTCAAGCACTATCTTATGCATCAAGCATCTGACGAGGACATCTAGGAGCAAACTTACCTGTCCATTTTAGAAGCTATCAACCCTAACTTAGTCAATTCCTTTCTAAGGTAAAGGAATCCTAGCTAGGCTTCCCATCAACAGGTAATATCAGACATCTTTCAAAATACTTATGTCGATCTGTTAGTTTGTTAAGTCATTCTATCAACCTATCACCAAGACATTGGTCTATCATGTCAAGTCAGTCAGTCAGAGTCATGTCCTCGTGCAAGTCAGCTCCAATTTGGCTAATCCTTTCAGTGGTACAATCGGATCTCCTAAACTTAAGACTGGTTCAAGCAAATTATCCTAGTAGATTATTTCAGTTGGACAAATTAGGCATAACCTCAGTGTAGTATTGATACATCAAGCAGAAGGCAGATATCAGATAGAGGCTCAGGGTCGTGCTCCACTCTCTCAACCCCCATACCCCATTATTCATTTCATTTGCTTACTTATGGGTAAGCCACGTGGCTATCCCCTTTCATGCATTTACATTTTGCTTGCTCATGAGCCAGTCGTGTGCCTATCTCCATTTATACATATATCGCATTCATTTGCTTGCTTTGCAATCATACCCGGTGAGGACGGTTGTGTAACCAATCCTCACTAACCTTATATTTTACTTTCTCATGGGTTAGTCGTGTAGCTTTTCCCATTCATACATCTTGCTTGTAAAATGGAGCAACCACGTGGCTGTTTCTATTCATCATACACTCTGCTTACTTATACACTTGCTCGTGGACTAGCCGTGAAGTTATCTCCACTTATACATCTGCTTGCTTACTTGTGCTGAAGTGATCGTGTGATCCCTTCAAAACCTAGCTCCATTCATCTTGTTGGCATCTTACCCGATGGGGCAACCATGTGGTTTTTTGCACTATAGCATCTTACCCGGTGGGGTAACCGCGCGGTTTTCTGCACCATAGCATAGCACCCAGTGGGGCAACCACGCGGTTGTCTGCACCATAGCATAGTACCCGGTGGGGCAACCGCACGGTTGTCAGCACCATAGCATAGTACCCGATGAGGCAACCGTGCGGTTGTCAGCACCATAGCATAGTACATGGTGGGGCAACAGCGCGGTTGTCAGCACCATAGCATAGTACTCGGTGGGGCAGCCACATGATTGCCAGCACCATAGCATAGTACGCGATGGGGTAGCCATGCGGTTGTCAACACCATAGCATAGTACCCTGTGGGGCAACCGCACAGTTGTCGACATCATAACATCGTACCCAGTGGGGCAACCGCGCAGTTGTCTGCACCATGGCATAATACCCGGTGGGGCAACCGTACGGTTGTCGGCACCATGGCATAGTACCCAATGGGGCAACCGCGCGGTTGTTAGCACTAATTGCATCTTACCAATTTTTTGGAGTAACTGAACGGTTGTCTGATCGACCTTTAGTTGCGGCCTCTCGTGAAGCTGGTTGTGTAACCAACCTTCACTCATTTGCATCTTTCACCACATGTTCATATTTCACCGCACATCACTGTAATACTTGTTTACTCTTAAAGGAGTAGCTGACACAGTTGTCTGATCAACCATCAGTTGCGGCCTCTTGTGAAGCTAGTGTTGCACTCTCCACTTCACGGCACTGCAATACTTACCCACTCTTAAGGGAGTAACTGACACTGTTGTCTAATCAACCATCAGTTGCGGCCTCTTGTGAAACCAGTGTTGCACTCTCCAAACACTGCATTGCAATACTTGCTCACTCTTAAAGGAGTAACTGACACGGTTGTCGGATCGACCATCAGTTGCGGCCTCTTGTGAAACAAGTCTTGCACACTTTACGTACATCACTGCATTACTTGCTCACTCTTAAAGGAGTAGCTGACACGGTTGTCTGATCAACCATCAGTTGCTACCTCTTGTGAAGCCAGTCTTGTACACTTCACTGACTGCAATACTTGCTCACTCTTAAAGGAATAACTGACATAGTTGTCTAATTGACCATCAATTGCGGCCTCTTGTGAAGCCAGTGTTGTACTCTCCATACACTACACTGCAATACTTGCTCACTCTTAAAGGAGTAACTGACACGGTTGTCTGATCAACCATCAATTGTGGCCTCTTGTGAAGCCGGTCTACACTCTTCACGCACTGCACTGCATTACTTGCTCACTCTTAAAGGAGTAACTGGCACGGTTGTCTGATTGACCATCAGTTGCAGCCTCTTATGAAACAAGTCTTGTACACTTCACTGCACTCTAATACTTGCTCACTCTTAAAGGAGTAACTGACACGGTTGTCTGGTCGACCATCAGTTGCAGCCTCCTGTGAAATAAGTCTCGCACACTTCCTACACAACACTGCACTACTTGCTCACTCTTCAAAGAGTAATTGAAATGGTTGTCTGATCAATCATCAGTTGCGGCCTCTTGTGAAGCCAGTTTTGCAACAATCATCATTCACTTGCATCTCAGTCACTTGCATCATGCACTCCGCTATTTGGTCGTGTGATCGATTAGCCGGCAGCTTCATACACTATAAACCTTCCTAATCCCCAGTAAATGCCGACTTGGCACAAACACACCCTTCCTCTATCACCCTTCAATCATCCAACCCAAGGCAAGCAGTCTAAGTAGAAATTCACTTTCTTCTCTATCTTTTCTCAGGCTTTCCACACACATGCGTGCAAAATTGAAGCGTTATCAGCCTTTGTCGTTCATGTGCCCGCACCCTCCGACAAAGCGGGGTAACTGTAAACACCCCAATTTTTCACCCCCTAGTCTCTTTGTACACCTCTAAAAACCCTTTAAAAAACCCTTTTTGAAAACCCTCTTTCCACGTGCTTCGATTTCTAAAAACGCTCCTCAGGTAAAAAATAACCAAAATACCCCTAGGGTGAAAAATGACCAAAGTACCCCTAAAAAAGTGCTAAACAATTATCATTTTTTCTAAAATGATTTTATAAATTTTTTGATGAAATTTGGCTATTTTTGGAATTAAATCAGACTTAAAACGGTAGAAAATGACCAATATGCCCCTGGAGTGTAAAATGACCAAAATGCCCCTAAAAAGTGCTGAAAAATACATGTTTTATCTAAAATATTTTTTTGGAATTTATCAGTTCAATTTTGACTATTTTCGGGCTAAAAATGGAAAAACGGCTTTTTGACGAATCGAGGAGTGCCATGTGGCGATTTTTTAACCCCTGAATTGGGCGCTACTTCAAACAGTGCCCCTATATTTACAAAATTGCCCCACTTGTCAGATGGTTCAACCCCATCAACATAGAGTTTAAAAATATCCTAAATAGGGGCGCAACTTCAAACAGCGCCCCCAGTTAAGTAAGATTTTGCCCTTGTTTTCCTGCCCTGCTGTTCATTGTCGTCTACTGTTTCGGGTTTTTATCCATAGGGGCGCTACATCAACTAGCGCCCCCCTATTTTTTGACCCCTATAAACACCCCACCCCTTTCCTTCACAACTAATTCCATTCCATTTGCTCTCTTCTCTCTCCTCTTTCAAAAACTCCTCTTTAGCGTTTGGCGATCCCGGGAATTCGATTTCGAATAATCACTCTCGGGAGCACTTATTTTAGAGACCTTTTTGGATTTTCCGGAAGGTAAAATATCGCCAAACTCTGACGTTTGCTTAGTCTTAATTATTTTATTTTAAAAAAAATACTTAGACTTCTTACCCTGTCGAACCCCTACCTGGTTTTACTCAAACATAGCTTACCCTGTCGAACCCCTGCCATTTTTACTTAAAACCTATCCTACCCTGTTAAACCCCTGCCCGGTTTTACTCAAATAAAGCCTACCCTGTAAAACCCCGAAACATTTTGTATATGCCTTGGGATTTGTGTCAAGGCATGGTGTCTTGTAATCTCAATTTCATGAAATGAGAATTTGAAATTTCGATGGAATTGTGTCAAAAATGCTATAAGTAATTAGATAAATTATTTAATAAAGCCTATAAGCTTTAAAGAGGTCCTAGTCAAGTTTAGAAGATGTTAGAATAGAAGTAGAATGAGTCCAAATAGTAGGAATGGATGAAAAATGGACTCAGTGTCAAAAACCTGCAGACCACCGATCGCTCGGTCCATTGTAGCAATCAATCGGTCCACAACTGATCGATCGGAGGCTATCGACTGGTTAATTTTTTTGTATGGGGAAATTTTCCAGAGAATTTGTTTTTGACTGAGAGCTCGGTCAATATAACCGGTCACTCGGTAGGCAACCGATCGCTCGGTCCTGATCACCGATCGATCGGTCTATCGTGTTTTTGCAGAATTTCATTAAGAGCTTTTTCGGCATTTGGGTGTTATACCCTTTACATATAAGGGCCGCCCGAGTCTCTAGGGCTCATTCTCAATAATTAGAAGATTTGAGAGATAAGGCGAGAAGAGAAAGGGGTTTCCTAACCTAGGGTTTGCATTTGGGGGAGAAATCAAAGGGGTTGTGAACCCACAATCACCTCAAGCTCGTTTTCCTTCAAGATCAAGGCTCAAGCACTCGTGGAGCACGTTCTCCAAGCTAGGGCAGCAACTCACACACGTTTTTGTAAGGGGTTTCTTCCCTCAATTGTCAAGGTCGGTACCTTTTGATACCCTCCTAGTTCATACCTTTTTCCTTTCTTCTTCTTTATAGTTTCCCTAATGTAAGAACCTAATGGGATGAATGGATGGTTGTTGGATGTGAATGGGCGATTGGATGCCGTGTGTATGATTGTGATGAATGAAATGGGGAGGGCATTGTATCCATAATGAACATACATGTGTGATGTGAGCATCAACCCGCCTTAGAAAAGCATGATGTAGGTTTAATAAATAATGAACACACCCCATGTTTGATGAAATGCCAAGGTGAATAAAATGAGTTATAAATTAAGAAATGCATGCTTAATTAATTATGGAAATTACTAGGGCCCATGATAGTGTGCTTTCTTGTTTTCCCTAAATAGCATGAATATTGACTTACTCAAATTATTGATGTTATATGTATTGTGAATTACCCAATTGTCATATTTAAATTCAAATTCAAGAATGCACACGATTCCACGACCACGGCATGCGTGACATTATTTACCGAGGTTTTTCAAGAACGATAATTAGAGGCGGGACATATCTTACGATATGTTTTACCTCGCTTTTGACAAGAACAAGACAAGCAATCATAAGGAAGGGTTTCCCTTCCCTCGTATGTGCATTTAGGAAGAAGGGTCTCCCTTCCCTCACAAGTAGTTTATTTTCCAAGCAAGCAAGATACATGGCAAGACAAGCATGAGCATTTAGGAAGAAGGGTCTCCCTTCCCTCACAAGTAGTTTATTTTCCAACCAAGCAGGATACATGACATGGCAAGCATGAGCATTTAGGAAGAAGGGTCTCCCTTCCCTCACAAGTACCATGAACATGTTTATTTTTCAAGCAAGCATGACATGGCATGACACGCATGACACGACATAATACAACAAGACAAGATAAGTTTTCAAGCACAAAAAGGGCAATTTTAGGCAAGTCAAGTGCACGATGTTTTCAAGGGTTTTATCGGCTTTTACAAAAATGCAAGCATGATTATAAACTGCTTTACTTTCCTGTTATGAGATTAACTGCTTCCTACTTATATATATATATCATTGTTGCTGTACTATGACTGTTGGTTAGCATTTGGTACACGCTAAGTATTCCATGCTCAGCCGTACTTCTTATGTCGGCAGGTGATAGCGGAGCGGCTGCTCCTTTTGATATCTGTGCTCCGCGCCCTTGGGTGAAGGAGGAGTATGTTGAGGAACCTGTGGAGGAATCTCCGATCGAGGGTTATTATTAGAGGTGGTAGATTCTGAGTGAATAGCTGTGGGGGAGTTGAGAGAGATATATTCATGTATTTTGGCGGGCCTGCCCGCACTTTCATTCTATATCTTTTGTATAAACTTGGATCACATATATATATACATAGAGGTTTGGTTAAGTCTTCTGCTGTGCTATGTTAGAGTATGTTTCCGCTATTATGTCCTTTATTGCATATGCTCCAGGTCTTTTGTAGGTTATTTTGGTCAAGCAAGTCATGCAAGTCATGATGAGTCATCCAAGATTCACTCTAACTCCTAGGGTGGGTTCTGGGTCGTGAAAGAAGGTGTATCAGAGCTTAGGCTTTAGGTCTCTAAGGTCACTTAGAATCTAATACCACGGCTTGACAAGAGCATATGTTAGGACAAGTAAGGAAGGAAGTTAGTCGGAAGCGACTCTTGTTCGAAGTGTAAGACTAAACTTTAGTCTTAATTTAAAATGGTTGTTTCAACCAAGTACGGGTCTTAGAGACGCTAGAACACCAAAGTATAATATGATAAATACTCCGATGACTTGATGTGATGTATGCTAGTATTATACAATTTATACAATTGAATTATGATGAATTGAACCAATACGATAAATTGTGGATGAATTTATACAATTTATACAACTGAAAGGACTCTTTGACTATCCTGGTCGTGAGTGAATTCCTGGATGTATTTCCAGAGGAGTTGCCAGGATTACCTCCAGACAGGGAGATTGAGTTTGTGATCGAGCTTGCACCAGGCACAGCTCCTATTTTCAGGGCTCCGTATAGAATGGCCCCTATTGAACTCAAGGAGTTTAAGACTCAGTTGGAGGAATTGTAAGGCCTTGGTTTCATACGACCAAGTGTCTCACAGTGGGGTGCCCCAGTTTTATTTGTTAAGAAGAAGGATGGCTCAATGCTGATGTACGTCGATTATCGACAGTTGAACAAAGTCACTATAAAGAATAGGTATCCGTTGCCTAGGATTGATGACTTGTTCGACTAGTTAAAGGGGGTGAGATTTTTCTCTAAGATTGACCTTCGATCAGGTTATCACCAGTTGAAGATTAAGGCTGAAGATGTTCCTAAAACTGCTTCCAGGACTCGGTATAGGCACTATGAGTTCTTGGTGATGCCTTTTGGTCTGACGAACGAGCCGGCATCCTTTATGGACTTGATGAACCGGGTGTTCCGACCATATCTTGATCGATGCGTGATAGTATTTGTCGATGACATCTTGATATATTCCCAGACACGGGAAGATCACATGCGAGACCTTCGCCTTGCTTTGGAAATGCTGAGAGAGCATAAGCTATACGCCAAACTCAGTAAGTGTGAGTTTTGGTTGGAAGAGGTGGCATTCCTAGGCCACGTCGTTTCTGCGGAAGGTATATCGGTAGATCCGAAGAAGATAGAGGCAGTCATGAGTTGGGTGAGGCCCAAGAGTGTCACAGAGATATGCAGCTTTCTTGGGTTGGTAGGCTACTATAGGAGATTCGTAGAGGGTTTCTCCAGCCTTGCAGCACCGCTCACTTATTTGACAAGGAATAATGCAAAGTTCGTGTGGAGCGATAAGTGAGAGATCAGTTTCATGGAGCTGAAAAAGCGGCATACCACGGCCCCCGTCCTTACAGTGTCATTCGGACATGGTGGTTATGAGGTGTACAGTGGTGCCTCGCATGTTGGACTTGGGTATGTGGTCATGCAACACAAGAAAGTCATTGCCTATGCATCAAGGCAATTGAAAGAGCATGAAAAGAATTACCCCACGCACGACTTGGAACTTGCCACAGTCGTGTTTGCACTCAAGATTTGGCGACATTACCTTTATGGGGTAGAATTCTATGTGTTCACAGATCACAAGAGCCTCAAGTATCTCTTTTCCCAAAAGGAGCTAAATCTGAGACAACGGCGTTGGATGCAATTTTTGAAAGACTATGACTGCACCATCTAATAACACCCGGGCAAAGCAAACATTGTAGCGGACGCTTTGAGTAGAAGACCTCTGGGTTTGTTGGCTCACATGTTGGTGCAAGAATGGAAGCTATTGGAAGATTTGGAAAATCTGGACATCAGTGTGAATGATTCCATCCGCAGTCCTATTTTGGCAAATGTCACGGTCCGGTTGTACATTATAGATTTGATCCAAGAGTATCAAGCCACGGATACTGACTTGTTGGCTTTTCGGGATAAGGAAGTTGCCAAGGGTAGTGAAGACTTCTCTCTCACTAGTCGAGGTGCTATCATATTCAAGGGAAGGCTTTGTGTTTCGGCCAATGCGGATCTTAGACGAGAGATTATGGATGAAGCCCACTGGGCAAAGTACATGGTGCATCCAGGGGGTGCAAAGATGTATCGGAACCTAAAGAGTCACTTTTGGTGACGGAATATGAAGAGGGATGTTGCGGAATTTTTGGCACGGTGTTTGGTGTGCCAGTAGGTGAAAGCAGAGCACATGCGACCCGCAGGTCTATTACAGTCTCTTCCTATTCCCAAGTGGAAATGGGAGAACATCTCCATGGACTTCATAGTTGGCTTGCCAAAGACGGCAAGGGGCTCAGATGCGATTTGGGTCGTGGTGGATAATTTAACAAAGTCCGCGCACTTCTTGCCTTACCGTACTACCTTCAACTCTAGTCAGTTAACCGCACTATATATCAAGGAAGTGGTTAGGCTACACGAGGTGCCAGTTAGTATTGTGTCAAATTGGGATCCGAGATTCATGTCCAGGTTCTGAAAGAGTTTTCAGGAAGCTATGGGTTCCCGACTTGATTTCAGCACCGCCTTTCATCTACAGACGGATGGACAAACTGAGAGGGTGAACCAAGTCATCGAAGACATGCTTCGAGCTTGTATACTGGATTTCAAAGGCAGTTGGGAAGAGCACTTGCCTTTGGTTGAATTCGCCTATAACAATAGCTATCAGCGGAGCATCCAAATGGCACCATTTGAGGCCTTATGTGGGCGAAGCTGCAGGTCTACTCTCTACTGGGATGAGGTAGGAGAGAGAAAGGTGTTAGGTCTGGAGTTGATCGAGCAAACTGTAAGTGTAGTCAAAATCATCCGGGATCGGTTGAAAGCCGCTTAAGATCGTGAAAAGAGCTATGCGGACACACGCCGCAGGGACTTGGAATTCCAGGTTGGGGATCAAGTCTTCGTGAAGGTATCTCCTAGCAAAGGAATTATCAGATTTGGCAGGCGAGGCAAGCTTAGTCCTCGATATGTTGGCCCATTCGAGATCATCACGCGAGTTGGTGAAGTTGCTTACAGGGTAGCTCTTCCACCTCACATGGCCGCGGTTCACAACGTTTTCTATGTGTCTATGCTTCGGAAGTACATTGTGGATCCTTCGCATGTCATAGATTTGGAACCGTTGGAAATTCGAGAAGATCTCACTTTAGTTGAGAGGCCGGTTCATATTGGATCGGAGAGATCAAGTTCTTCGCAATAAAACTATCCCATTGGTTCTTGTGCAATGACAGCATCATGCTTGAGAAGAAGCTACATGGGAGCGTGAGGCCGAATTCAAAGCAAAGTATCCCGAGTTGTTCGAATAGGCTTGTGTATGTACCTTGTAAATTTGTTTTGGTTTCTAATGCATGTATCGTCCAAATTTTGGGGATGAAATTTTTATAAGGGGGGAGGATGTAGAACCCCGAAACTTTTTGTATATGCCTTGGGATGTGTGTCAAGGCATGGTGTCTTGTAATCTAAATTTCATGAAATGAGAATTTGAAACTTCGATGGAATTGTGTCAAGAATGCTATAAGTAATTAGATAAATTATTTAATAAAGCCTATCAGCTTTAAAGAGGTCCTAGTCAAGTTTAGAAGATGTTAGAATAGAAGAAGAATGGGTCCAAATAGTAGGAATGGGTGAAAAATTGACTCAGTGTCAAAAACCTGCAGACCACCGATCGTTCGGTTCATTGTAGCGATCGATCGGTCCACAACCGATCGATCGGAGGCTATCGATTGGTTAACTTTTCTGTGTGGGGAAATTTTCCAGAGAGCATGTTTTTGACCGAGAGCTCGGTCAATATAACCGGTCGCTCGGTAGGCAACCGATCGCTCGGTCCTGATCACCGATGGATCGGTCTATCGTGTTTTTACAGAATTTCATTAAGAGCTTTTTCAGCATTTTGGTGTTATACCCTTTACATATAAGGCCCGCCCGAGTCTTTAGGGCTCATTCTCAACAATTAGAAGATTTGAGAGATAAGGAGAGAAGAGAAAGGGGTTTCCTAACCTAGGGTTTGTATTTGGGGGAGAAATCAAAGGGGTTGTGAACCCATAATCACCTCAAGCTCGTTTTCCTTCAAGATCAAGGCTCAAGCACTCATGGAGCACGTTCTCTAAGCTAGGGCAGCAACTCACACACGTTTTTGTAATGGGTTTCTTCCCTCAATTGTCAAGGTCGGTACTTTTGCTACCCTCCTAGTTCATACCTTTTTTCCTTTCTTCTTCTTTATAGTTTTCTTAATGTATGAACCTAATGGGATGAATTGATGGTTGTTGGATGTGAATGGGCGATTGGATGCCGTGTGTATGGTTGTGATGAATGAAATGGGGAGGGCATTGTATCCATAATGAACATACATGTGTGATGTGAGCATCAACCCGCCTAGAAAAGCATGATGTAGGTTTAATAAATAATGAACACACCTCATGTTTGATGAAATGCCAAGGTGAATAAAATGAGTTATAAATTAAGAAATGCATGCTTAATTAATTATGGAAATTACTAGGGCCCATGATAGTATGCTTTCTTGTTTTCCCCAAATAGCATGAACATTGACTTACTCAAATTATTGATGTTATATGTATTGTGAATTACCCAATTGTCATATTTAAATTCAAATGCAAGAATGCACACGATTCCACGAGCACGGTATGCATGACATTATTTACCGATGTTTTTCAAGAACGATAATTAGAGGTGGGACATATCCTACGATATTTTTTACCTCGCTTTTGACAAGAACATGACAAGCAATCATAAAGAAGGGTTTCCCTTCCCTCGCAAGTGCATTTAGGAAGAAGGGTCTCCCTTCCCTCACAAGTAGTTTATTTTCTAAGTAAGCAAGATACATGGCAAGACAAGCATGAGCATTTAGGAAGAAGGG
>CM026572.1:15510763-15683263 GCA_015143295.1 Tetracentron sinense | reverse complement strand
TAACGACTCCATTTGCTTCCTAAATAAAAATATAAGAATAATGAGTACATTTAGGCACCAAATAAGTATACAAGACTAAACATTAAGGGAGAAAAATATGACATTTTTGCTTTCTCATCATTCCCCCACTTTAAATTCAGACTTAGGGAGTAGGTAACAATCTACGGATGAAAGTTTAGGGGTGCCTAACACTTTTCCCTCACTCAAATGAATTCTTACCTTGAACTCAATTTCCAGACCAAAGCCTTATCCAACCTTTTAAGGGACCTTATTTTCTCTAACAATTTAAATAGGTGGTGACTCTCTCTTTTCAACATTTTTATTACTATTCTTCCTCGGGTTCAATCCTGATCAGGAGTGGGGTTAAAATCCTGGGTCTACATGTCTGATCCATAAGGATAAATCCTCACGGATCAAACAACATATCCTGGACCTAACCCGGACTACTGGCAAGACATATGGTCTCACCCTTTGGTCCGTGGGTGAGAGCATGGTCTCACCCTTCAATCCGTGGGCAAGACCTATGGTCTTACCCTGTGGTTCATGGATGAGACCTATGGTTCACCCTTTGGTCCGTGGATTGACCTAGATCAGTCTGTCCCCAGCTGACAGTCAGATCTGACTATCATAGGGCTGAGAATCCTTGATAAAAATGATTCTCTGTCAAGCTGTGGGGGATCCCAAGATAAGGATCTCTTCTTTTAAAATTCCATGGGATGCCACATAGCACCCCATATTTACGATAAAATTAGGACTACGTCCTATATCCTAAGGATGGGATTAAACATCCTCATTTTCGAAAGGTACTAGGATTCCCCCTAAAAATGAGAAACCTAGTATAAGAGTCCTCAAAAGAAGAGAATTCTTTTGAACTTGAGGACTCTCCCAGATAAGGGAGACCCGTGAGCTGGCATTTTCTAAGAGGAGAGCCCATCTTGACTTCCCTAAAAGAAAGGAGTCAAAGAGAGAGACGGAAAGAGGACTCTCAAACCTATAAATGGAGGGTTTATGATAAGAAACTCACGCGAAAATACACGAAGGAATACTCAAAAAGAGAAGAAGGAGAAAAGACTCTCTCCTCCCCTTTTGCAATAGCAAGTATAGTAGCAAGCAAACAAGGAAGAAGAAGCTTTCCTCTGTGATGGAGAACATCAGGTGAGCCTCATAAAAATGGCCACCATCATGTTCTTTTATTTTCTGCAAATATAAAGACCTTAATGAGGCACTTGTAACGCCTACATAGGATCTACCCCATTAAATAAACACAAATACTTTATTCAATATTTGTTCTTCTTTAATTCTTCATCTTAATTAGAGGTTCTTCCCCAATATAGGGAAGGTAATTTAACAATCTGAGTTTACTCAGACTGGAAGGATAGTCCCCCAAAACAAAACAATAAACTCCATACAACAATAGAGGAAATTTGATAAGCAAAGATAAATTTTACGCTTACACTACTATCCAACACTCCACCTTTTTTATCTTGGCAAACTTAACCTAAGTTCAAATTAGCTCATTAAAATTTATGTGTTTTCTCAAGTTTCGGAGGTTTTCAGGTACAAAAATGGTGGTGATTTCAGTCTTTGTTGTTCGCTTGCCCGCACCCTCCGATAAAGAGAAGCAGCTGTAAGCACCCCATTTTTGTACCCCCTATCCCTCTTCCCGTTTCTTCAAATGTTTAAGGTTCAACCAAGGCTCAACCCCAATTGGCCAAACTTATATCAAAACAACCCAATCAAGCCCAATTACCTAATTCTATTACCCAAGCCCAAGTAGGCAAGCCCGATTACCTCATTGTCTTAGTCAAAGCCTAATTACCATAGCTAAAGCCTAATTATCATAACTCATGCCCAATTGTCATAGCTAAAGTCCAATTACCATAAACCATGACCCATCTACTAACAACCCATGATTCAGAAGATCTAGTCCACATACCCACATTCACTCAACTCATAACCAAAACTCACAAACTCACGCCCACTTTTCACTTTCTTACAAAAGACCTTTTATTTTTTTCTTCATACCCTAAATAGCCCTATTTTTGTGTTTACACACCTTTTTGACCACCCAATCACCTATCACCAAGTACACACCTTTTTGACTAACCAATCACCTCCCTTATTCTCTTACACCTCTTACAAAACAATTAATTCTCTTACACCCTTTTTGACCACCCAATCACCTCTAATCAAGTACACACCTTTTTGACTATCCAATCACCAATTACACCCCTTTTGACCAACCAATCACCTCCCTTCTTCTCACCAAACCCTCTATTAATTACCAAATTCTCACAACCCCTTGAAAATTCTATAAATACAAGACTCTCATAAGTCATTTCTCACATCTCCAAAATCCCAAGTGGAAACCCTAGCTCTTCTTCCTCTCTATCCAAAAACCCTTAGGCTCCATAACCCCTTAGAAGACTCTCACCATTTAATCTTTCTTTTTTGAGCTTTAAGGAAGTTAGAAGAAGCTAAAGTTCAGAGTGTGTAGAGAATTCTAGGACTAAAAGTTTAGAGTTCTTCACTTACTCTCTTCCTTTGTGGCATCTAAAAAAATCTTCAACTCTTGGAGCATTGGAAAAGAAGCCCCGTAGGAGTAGGCACTCCTTTTATCATTTTCTTTTATTCTTTGTTTAATGTTTATCTTTTTCTCTCTTCTTGATTTCTAGTCCTATTCTAGAATCATTTAGAGAGCCTCACTTCTCAAGCATAGTTGGGTTTCTCTACACCAATCTAATAGTGTAGAGGGACCCCATCTTAAGAGCAAGGAGAGATATACATTATCTTTTTTATGTACACATTATTTTTTCTTTTTATGTACCCACAAGTGTGGATATGGGTAAGCCCATAGAGAGTGGAAACTAAAGCTATACCTCTCTTTTCTTTTGTTTCTTTATTGGGATTCTAATCTTCATCCTAGAATTCTTTATGGAAGCTCATCCTCTCTCTAACCTTCATAGGGCTCCATTACATCATTTATAATGGTGTAAATGAACCACAAAAGGGGAGAGGATGAGTTTTCAACTTTTCTACTTATCTCTTCTTTTATTTTCTTCTTATACTTCATGTTTTATTTTGAATGGGTAAAAAATGATTTAAGGACTTAAAAGAGGATGTTATCCAAAATGCTTCATACCAAAGACAATGGAATTTGATCTATTATCAACACCAATCCAACAAAATAGGTGTTAGCACTAGACCATTTACTATTCATAATGCACACCCCTCTTTATGTCCTAAATATAATCTTTAAGCCTAATTTTTTCTTAATCTTTCTCTTAGATTAAATTTTACTTTAGTTAAGCTTACCAAAATCCTACCTATACGAAAATAAAAAAAAAACATGATAAAATCTCAAAATACCAAAAACATTCAAATATGATCAAAATACCAAAAATATTCAATCAACCCTACATCAACCAACAGATTAGCATGCTTGTAAGAATTATTATGACTTGATCCTGCCAAGTTGGGTAAGTGGGTAGCCCTAACGGGTCCAGCTCACCTAGGATTAGTTTGCCTATTTTCCCCTTAATCCTGCTTTATTTGCTTAATTAATATAATTAAATAACACACTTAAGTTGTATTTGAATTTCTTCTTTAATTGGCTTAGATATAAGGAGTAGGTTACCATCTCCGGATGGGGGCCCTAGGGTGCCTAACACATTCCTTGGGGCTTAAAAGAATCACTTACCTAGAATCTCATTTTGGACCTTAGGCCTTATCCATTGTATACTTGGGATCCTATTTTCCCCTAATTAAATAGGTGGCGACTCTTATTTTAGGCGTTTAGTGTCGTTCCTTCGTAGGGCCCGGCCCGGAAGGAAAGGCGGTAAATTCCCTTGCTCACATATGTTTAATGGATATGGATTGTATGGATTCTGGTTTCCATGAATTATTTTGTGATGTTTAGCTATTTTTTGCTTGTGATGAATAACTAGTTCCATTTGTCATTTTTTCTGGAAACCACGTCTTGATGCTATCTATCTTTGGGGATATTGTCATATCTTGTTTGATAACATGTCTTGAATTGATGTACTCTTAAAATCTGTTGAGCGATATTACAATTTTTTTTCTTCGCTTATTGTTTGGTTATGCGATGCTTTGACATTCGTATCAAAAAGGAGGATAAATATTGAAGTACTCCATTGGTTAGTTTGTATATATTGATTATGTTCCACTTGATGTTTTCCCCACTTTATATTTTTCATGTTTCACTTGGTTGTGTGTTTTAGCATGTGCAGGTGTTCAAATCAAGTTGACATAAAAAGATCAAGCGGTTCGAGTTGAAAAAGATTGTGCTGAGATCGAACAAGGAGTTCGTGATTGTTCTACAAGACGTAGAATCTGTACCGAGGAACAGTGTTTGATATCCGGTTGGGAAAGATTTGGTCTTATGTCTAATAACTTATTCTCATAGTAGATTTTATGCTGGACTAGGTCCCGTGGTTTTTCCCAGAAGGGTTTTCTACATAAAAATCTTGTATGTGGTGGATTGTTTGTCTTCTTTACTTTCCGCACTTGTTTGTTTTGTTTGCCAAAACTCTTATTGTTAATCGATAAATTAAAATTTGGTAGAACCTCATCCATTGGAAGTTCATCCAGTGGAAGCTTGGTGAGATCCTTAGCTTCTTGGATCGCCGTTACTTTTGGAGTGCAAACCTTTGGAAGTGAGCGAGTGATCTTCCTCATATTTTCTGCGTTAGAATAAATATTTTCAAAAGATTTCAAACCATTTATAATGTTAGTGAATCTAGTAAACATTTCTGTGATAAATTCATCTTTTTCCAGCTTAAATAGTTCATATTTATGGACTAACATGCTAATTTTCTCTTCCTTAATTTTGTTAGTCTCTTCACATGTAATTTGAAGTTTATCCCAAATTTCCTTGGCCGAGTCACAACCCAAAACTCTATTAAACTCTTGCGAACTCGATGCACAATATAGGTTACTAATAGCTTTGGCATCGAGTTGCACTAGTTTAGTATCAGCCTTCGTCCATTCTTCCTCTACCTATGGTACTTGAGCACCATCAATATTTTTGGTAGGAAGGTGAGGACCCTTAACTATGACTTTCTAACATTCATAGTCTAAGACTTGAATGTAGTACATCATCCTAGTTTTCCAATAGTTGTAATTTCTCCCATTGAACAAGGGAGGTCTAGTGGTTGATTGCCCTTCTCCAAAATAGTTGCAAATATGTTTGTCATTGATCTTTACTCTAAGATGGTTAAATCAAAAGTAGAGTCCTAAGCTCTGATACCAATTGTTGCCCAAATATTAGACCCTAGAGGGGGGGTGAATAAGGTCTTGGTAAATTTAAGTTTCTTTCTAATCCTTTTTTGCGGAATTTAAAATTTAAATTAATCTAATTATAAGGGAGAGAGAGAGCAAACACATGATATGTTTTCGAGGTTCGGCCTTCTTGCCTACGTTCCCGCCTCAAGCAACCCACTTAAGGATTCACCACAATTCACTAATCGCATGATCTTCTTTCAGGTGAAGATCAAACATTTACACTTTGCAAGAGAACACCCTCTCTTTACTTTTTTCCGAAGCTTCCCGCTTCAACACAAGAATCCACCGATTCTTGATTTCCAATACATAAGATGTATAGAGGTTTTATAATCTCAAAATTGCTCCTTAGATGAGCTGAATATATTTTTTTAATGTTCTCTGAAAATCTCCCAAAGATTGGAGTTGAATAGCTCAAGATATAACAATTTGGGATTTTAGGGGTTTCTCAATGAATGGATCAATAGATGCTTGGAGTGATTAATAGGATTCAATAGATTGATGAGTAATGGTTTTAGTTCATAAATGAACTCAATTTATAGCCCATGAAATTTTATGGCCGTTGGTGGAATATTGAATGCAAAAATGGCCATTAAAAACTAGCCGTTATAAGCATTTAATGTTTGTCGCAAGTAAATTAGTCGACTTGTTTTGACAATCCAGTCATCTGGTTTGTTACAGACCATTTCCAGAAAGTTTTGAGCTAAATCAATCAACTGGTTTTGTAACCCAGTAAGAATTGGTCGACTAGTTTTGTAAACGGAGGCTATTCATCATACAGAACAAGAATCAGACGACTAATTTTGAAAATCCTGAAGAACTAGTTGACTGGTTTTCTGTTTTCACATAAAACTCTATTTTAGCAATCCTAGATGATGTTGCCCAGTAAATGGACCCTAGAGGGGGTATGATTAGGGTCAACGGCAAATTAAAATTCTACCTTAGCTTATTTTTGCAAAATTTAAGATTAAGCTAATATATCAAGAGTAGAATCAAGTAATGCAAAGATGAAAGAGGGATAAGAGATAAGGAAATCAAACACCAAGAATTTTTATCGAGGTTTGGTACTTCCAGCCTACGTCCTTGCCTCAAGCTCTCCGGCTCATAGCTTTCAACACGATCCACTATCACACAAGCTTCTTCCCAGGTAAAGCTCAAACTGTTACAATCCTTTTTCAAGCTAGGATTACCACCTTCAATGCAGGAGAACACCCTCTCTTGTCTTTACAAAGCTATACTGCTTCTCGGACAAGAATCTTCGATTCTTGATTTCCTATTGTGAGTACTAGAATTTTAACCCCCATTCTTGATCAGGGTTGATCATGAGGAGTAGCGATAAATTGCAATTGAAAAGAGAGTCGCCACCTATCTAATTCTGAGGGAAATAGGTTCCTAAAATATTTGGATAAGGCATGGTCTGGAAGTCAGAGGTCAGGGTAAGAGATTCAGTTGAGTTAGGGGAAGGTGTTAGGCACCCCTAAACTTCCATCTGGAGATGGTTACCTACTTCCTAAGTCTGAATCAAAGTACGAAAATCATAAAAGAAGCTTGAAATTTCATTTATATGCTACAAAGATATAATATTAACAATAATGAATATAATGAGATTGGTAGGATAAGAACAAAATAAAGATTCTATCCTAGGGGAGCTAAACCTGATCAGGGCTGCCTACGTATCCACTGTCAGTGGAATCAAGCCACACGTAGTTCCGGATGGGAGTTGATGGTTTGATTTGATTTGATTAATGGTTTGATTTGATTTGATTTTTTACACTCATATTTAAGGAGCAAAAGGGCCTTTTAAGCTCATGCTGAGGAGCGATGGGGAAGTTTAAGCTCTTACCGGGGAGCCATTGCGGAAAATAGGATTTTGAATAGGGTTTTGACAAGGTAAACCTGAATTGGGATTCTGGTAGGGGTTCGACTAGGGTTAATCTAGGGTTAAGCTAGGGTTAAGTAGGGTGTAATTAGGGTTAACTAGGGTTAAGCTAGGATTAAGCTAGGGTTTAACTAGGGTTAAGCTACGATTTAGCTAGATTTGAACCAAGATTTGGACAGAGGTTCGACTAGGCTAGGCTAGATTTGATCTGGGATTTGGGCAGGGGGTCGACTAAGCAAGGCTATATCTGATCTAAGATTTGGGCAGGGGTTCTACTAAGCAAGGTAATATTTCGACTGAGATTTAGGTAGGGGTTTGACTAGGTTGGCAAGTAGTCAAACAATTTAAAAAAAAACTTTAATAGTGATTAAAACTACTAAAAGACAAAGCAAGACAAAGTTTTTTAAGAAAAGTTACCTTCCGGAAAATCTGAAAAGATTTCTAAAAAGGAGTCCTGAGAATTGACCCTTCGCAATCGCCCTTCTCGAGAATCCGGGCACTATAAGAGGTTTTGAAGAAGAAAAGGAAGAGAGGAGAGTGAATGAGTGAGAAATAAGAGAAACTGGGTGGGGTATTTATAGGTTTTCAAAACAGGGGGCACTACTTGAAGTAGCTCCCATTTTGGATTAAAAAAAACCCCAAAAAGCAAGGCGGTGGTGAACTGTAGGCCATCAAAAGGGTGCCAAACTGGGTGGGCACTACCACGGCTTTGATCAGTCTAACGAGGGTGGCATTTGTGTAAATAAAAGTAGCGCCCCTATTTTGGGGTTAAAAAAATGTGTTTTGGGTGCCACATGACACTTTCTGATTCGCTTAAAAGCTATTTTTTGTTATGAGCCCTTTTTGCCTCAAAAATAGTCAAAATTGAACTGATAAAATCTAGAAAAATATTTCAGATAAAATTTGAATTTTTCAGAACTTTTATGAGGTATTTTGATCATTTTGAACTCCAGGGGCATTTTGGTCATTTTTTACCGTTTTAGGTCCAATTTGATCCCAAAGTAGCCAAAATTCATCAAAAAGTTCTAAAATCATTTTAGACAAATCATAACTTTTTAACACTTTTACAGGGGTATTTTGGTCATTTTTCACCATAGCGGCATTTTGGTCATTTTTATCTAAGGGTTGTTTTTGAAAATCGAAGCATGGGAAAAGAGGGTTTTAAAAGAGAGTTTTTGAAAGAGTTTTTAAAGGTATGGAAAGAGAAAAGAGGGGTGCAAAATTGGGGTGTTTACACCTGTAATACAAATGAAATTTTGGATTTGAATCCAGATAAAATGCTCCTTATTGAGCTAAATAAGATTGGAATGATCACTCTAAGAATCTCTCAAAAGATTGGAAGTTGAAAGCTCTTATAATGAGAGTTTGGATTTTAAGTTTTCAACTTATAATCTTGATAAGAATTGAATGCAACTAGAGATTTGATCTATAATAGTTCGAGAGTTGTTTGATGTTCGTAAATGAACTCAAGTTATAGTTGAGCATTTAATCTAGCCGTTGGAAACTCATTAAATTCGAAAATGGCCGTTAAAAAACTAGTTGTTGAAGAGTTCCCGCCTACAGTCGTCAACAAGTACACCAGAGTGCAGCTCAATCGTCGACGAGTGAAACTGTTGAATTAAAATTCAGCTACTGTTTCTTCCACTCATCGACGAGTGTTGGGACTGCTATCCCACTCGTCGACGAGTCCTCTATTTTTCAATAAAATACTCATCTTTTAAGACCAACAAGGTGGGAATGAATTCCTTGGTCTTTTCGCATCTCTTTAGCATGATTTTAACCATATTTTAAGATGTCCTAGGGCCTTGAAATAGTTTGCAATTAAGTCATGGCTTCCTAACGTCCTTCTATGATTTTGATCATTTCAACTTTCCAAGCTAATGAGGATTTTTTACATAAGTCCTAAACTCTTCAAAGTAATACAAAATAACTTTAAACCTTTTAGAGAGTCTTCAATCTTCTAGTCTTGATCTTGAGTGATTTTCACTTTGACTTCATGATCCGACTTGGACTTTGGATGAGAACTTCAATCTTCAATTTTGGTTTCAACTTTGAAATGATTAGTTCTTCACTTTGGATATGATCTTTTGATTATCTTCAAAGTGATCTTGAATTCTTCTTTGTACATTTTGGAATTTGAATCTTGAATTTAACATTATACATGAATCCTTTTTCTTGATGGATCATCATTGACATGTGAAGCACTTTCCATGCTTTAAATTTTAAATGTTAGGCTAATATTCTTGCAATCTGAATTTTATATAAACTTCATAGAAACGTTATTAAGAAAAATGATCATTTCATTATTATGTTATCATCAAAATTATTAGGGGTACACAGGGTTGTAACCTTTAGGCTAACAATCTCCCCCTTTTTTATGATGACATACTAATGTAATGAAATTGGAATAAGCTCCCCCTCAATATATGTTTTTACTACAATTTTTGAGGTGGCTCTCCCTAAACATATGCATTCACATAAATTTTGACATTTTAATTTATATGCATATTGTAGAACATTCATAATCAGTTAAAGATATTCAATGAATTTCATTTTCAACATTCAATCATTTAAGACATTCAAAGAATTTCACACGACATTCAAAGGTGCATGAATTAAAGCATTACTTTTAATTATACTAACAAGATAAGTCTCATTCAAAACTAATCAAAGTATGACTTGCTTGTCACTTGCATACAAAAATATAAAGAGAGATATTTCATCTATTCCAAGAGTAACAAAAAAAAAATTACAAGCCACTGATAAGAAATTCATTTCATGACATTTTTCTCCCCCTTGGCATTATCAAAAACAAGCAAAAAACTCAACAAGGAGTCTTCAAAAGATCTTCATTTTATATAAATACCAAAAGTATGACATTTACATGTATTTCAAGTTCAAGTCATGTCAACTTACAAGAAAGTATACTAAGTCAAAAAAAAAGTTAAAAATTTCACATTTTCATTGCATATTGTTCTCCTCCTTGGCAAAGAAACAAAAAAATGGACAAGAGAAAAACAAAAAAAAATTCTTCATTTTCCTTCTTCTCTCTTTCTCTTCTGAGATATCTTGGAAGTAGTCTTCTTCTTCTTGCCTTTGGGATCACTAGGAGAGCTATCACTGGAAATAACTTCCTCTCAAGCTCTTTCCTGAGGTCTCTCTGGAATCTTCACATCCAATAGGACTGGAATGTGAGATAGCTTGGTCCTCATCTCCTTCAAGTCAATAGCAACTTGAGTCACTCTAGAAGTGCACTCATGAATCATAGGGCCCTGTGCCCTGAGGTGCTGACATGCTAACTCCGATTTTCTATCAATGGCAGCCAAGCTCTTCCTTATAGTTATAAACTCCTCGGAGGCATCCTATGCTTTCTTCTGTACAAGGGCAGAAGTAGCATCAACTCTGGTCATCAAAATATTCATATCTTCTTTCACAACCCCTACACTACCATCCAAAGACTCAAAGCGATCACTGGCAATGACCTGAAAACTGGAGACTCTAGCCTCAAGAGCACTAAATCTCTCTCTACACTCAGCCAAAAAGAATAGCATACTGTCTCTCATCTCATACTAGAAGGCTGACATACCAGTCCCTAGGGACTCGATCTGGCTCATCATGAGTCGCATAATATCATCTGATATGGCTACATCTCTGGTCTCCTCGGTGACTCAAAGTATGGTCCAGCATCCTCAAAGTGAGGTGAGTCCTCTCTCTCAGGGATCTCTGACTTAGGCTCAATCTCAGGCTCACTCTCTGACTCTGTTACTACTGCGGCTGAAGTAAATGGAGTCTCTATTGGTCCTAGAGCTGAGATAGGAGGAATGACTAGAGTGGAGTCTGGAGCAGGAGCTGGAGTAGAAGTAGAAGGAGCTGAAGTAGTGGGATCTGAAACAGGAGCAACTGAAGGGGTAGAAGCTGGAACAGCTGGAGTAACGGGTTTTGGGATCTAGACTTGTTGCTCATTTATCCATGTATATCCTATCCTCCGGATAGTTTCCATGGAGTAGTAGTCAGAGTCTGGCACATCTAATCTATTAGGATAGACTGATAAAGGGACATTGAGGAATTTAAAGAGACGGGTTAGAGTCTGACCAAAAGGTAGACGGCCTTTGTTTCTCTTGGAAGTGTCTAGCATGACATGAAAGAGAACAAAGGATATATCAATGGGTTTGGTGGTGAGGATGCACCACATCAAAAAGACATCAAAAAATGTCACAAAGTCTCTACCACCTCCCCTAGGTAGGATATTGTAGGAGATAATATGATGGACCAACCTAGCCTCTAAGGTAAGGTCTTTGAGACCGGGTTGAAAGGCTTAGGTTATGTCCTTGTTTACACAAATGAGTTGGATAGCCCATTGATTAGTGGTGTAGACTTCAAATTCACCACAAGGGAGATGAAAGATCTGTTCAAGAACCTTTCTAGGAAAGGTGATGTATTTCTCATGGACAATAGATGACACAGTAGAGGATTTTTCATCATATTTAAAGTGAGTATAAAACTGATGCATGAGTTTATGGTACATAGACTCGTTGGATTCAAGAAATGAAGTTCAATGAAGAGCTTTGAAAAGGTCAATGATACGACCTAAACCATTTTTAGAGAATACGGAAATTTGACAATCTTACCATATACGGGAACTCGTTTCAAGAAAATGGATTGGAACATCTTTGCGGCCTTCAGAGTTTTGAAGAAATAAGGGTTTGGGGCTGATGAACTCGCGGCTTCTTTTCCTTTGGAGCTTGTCTTCTTCTTTTCGTGTTCCTTGGCAGAGGTCTTTGTCCTTGGCAGCATTTTGTTCAAATGGGAGATAGGTTAAAGAGATTTGAGATGATTTTGAGGGTTTAGAAAGTATTGGAATGAGTTTGGAAGGATTTGAGCAATGGAATAGGGTTTGGAGAGAAAGGGATTCGTATTTGAAAAGAGGGAAAAGTTTGAGAGTTTTAAAAATTCTGATTTTTAGGTTTATATTTATACTCACGAGTCTAATCGTCGACGAGTGGAATGAATCCAACAGTACACATCGTCAAGTGGCCTTAGCAAGTTTTTGGAATTTTGAAAATTTGCCTTGAGTCGTCGACGAGTGAGAGACACTAAACAGTACTCCTCGATGAGTCATGCACAAATTCTGAAAATTTTTCATTTTTCAATATGAATCCATTTTTCTCTTGATTAAAATATTATTTTAACATCCAAATTATCATTCCAAGCATCAAATCATTATTCAAACAATTCAATATAATTAACAAAACATTCAATCCATTTCTGAACAAAATATCATCATTAAGCTTAGTCCAACCATATTTTTAATTTTTAAGCATGTAGGCATTTTAGATATGATCATTTAATTTCATTATGCCTAGCGATGCCTAGTTCTCTTTTTAGTATACTGAACCTATCATATTGTAGGGGTTTTTTGAAAATATCAGTAAGTTGGTTGTTTGTATCAATAAACTACAACACAACACCCTCATTTTGAACATGGTCTCTAATGAAATGATATCTAATCTCAATATGCTTTGTTCTAGAATGTTGGATATGATTTTTATTCATACAAATTGTGCTAGTATTGTCACATTTGATTAGAATTTTATTATAGAACAATTTGAAATCTTCATGTTATTTCATGTATAGAGTTTGAGCACAACAACTCTCAGTTGCTATATACTCAGCCTCAGCTGTAGATAGAGTAATCGAGTTTGGTTTCTTGCTAAACCATGAAACTATGAAGTTTCCTAAGAAGTGACAAGTGTCACTTGTGCTCTTCCGATCAACTTTGCACCTTGCAAAGTCTGCATCAAAATAACTAACTAGCTCTAGTGAGGTGTTCTTAGGATACCATAGTCCTAAATCTATAGTGCCTAGCAAATACCTAAATATTCTCTTAACAGTTGTGAATCTTGCACATATGCGCACACTGAACACAATGTCTGGCATACTAGCTATCAAGTATAGAAAGCTACCTATCATCCCTCTGTATTTCTTTTCTTCAACATTTTTGTAATTTTCATCATTATCAAGCTTTGTGAATAGACTCATTGGAGTATCTATCTCCTTGCTATTTTTCATCCCAAATTTCTTAATTAATTCTTTAGTATACCTTGCTTGATTTATAAACGTTCCCTCTTTAGTTTGCTTTATTTGAAGTCCAATAAAAAAATTTAGTTCTCCCATCATGCTCATCTCGAACTCATCTTGCATACATTTAGCAAACTCTTGACAGAGAGATTCATTTATTGATCCAAAGATGATGTCATCTACATATATTTGAGTTATTAACATGTCATCATTTTTGTCTTTATAAATAAAGTTGTATCTATTTTTTCTCTTACGAATCCATTGTCAAGTAGGAAAACACTAAGCCTATAATACCAAGTTCTAAGAGCTTGATTTAATCCATATAAGGTTTTTGTTTGCTTGAATACATGATTTTACAAATTATGATCTTCAAAGCATAGGGGTTCCTCTACACAAACTTCTTCTGAAATATAATCATTCAAGAAGGTACTTTTTACATCCATTTGAAAGAGTTTGAAATCTTTATGACTTGCAAAAGCAAGTAGCATTCTAATGGCTTCAAGTCTAGCAACCGAGGCAAAAGTTTCTTCATAATCTATACCCTCTTCTTGGTTATAACCTTGTGCTACCAATCTTGTCTTATTCTTGATTATATTTTCAGATTCGTCCTTTTATTCCTAAATACTCATTTAGTATCAATGATTGATTTTTCATTTGGCCTAGGTACTAACTCCCAAACTTGATTTCTCTCAAATTGATTCAATTCTTCTTGTATTGCAATGCCCCAAGATTCATCTTCAATAGCTTTAAGAGGATTTTTAGGTTCAATTTGGGATAGAAAAGCAAGGTTGTTAAGGATGTTTCTTCTTGCTCTAACTCCTTGTTTCATATCACCAAGTATGAGATCTTTAGGGTGATCATTTACTAATCTCTATGCCTTGGGAAGTTGATATTCATTTTTATCTTCATTTTCTTCCTCATTTTCAACTTCTATGGGTTGATCATTTTTGTTTGAGTCTATTTGATCATTACTCTTTTCCTTATCAATTTCTATAGTTGAGATTTCATTGGATAATTTTTCAACTCTATCAAGACTTCATCATGTTTAGTCTTTTCAAAAGGATTTGATTCATCAAAGACTACATGAATTGACTCTTCTACAACTAAGGAGGTTTTATTAAATACCATAGGTTTTGTTATTCAATGAATATCCTAGGAAATTCCCTCATCAGACTTAGGCTCAAATTTCCATAGATGGTGTTTATCATTTAGAATGAAACATTTGCATCCAAACACCTTGAAATATCCTATATTGGGAGATCTTTCTTTCCAAATCTCATAGGGGGTCTTGTAAAATTTGTTTCTAACTACAACCCTATTGATCACATAACAAGAAGTGTTAATGGCTTCAGCTCAAAGTAGTTAGGCAAATTATGCTCATTCAACATAGTCCTAGCCATTTCTTAGAGTGATCTATTTTTCCTTTCAACTACTCCATTTTGTTATGGAGTTTTAGGAGCTGAGAAATTATGGTTGAAACAATTTTCTTCACAAAATAGCTCAAGTTCTTTGTTCTTGATTTCTCCACCCCTATCACTTCTTACATTGTTAATAGTGTAGCCTTTTTCGTTTTGCATTATTTTATAAAAAAATTTCAAATAGAGAAGGTGCTTCACTTTTGTGTGACAAGAATAGTACCATGTGTATCTAGAATAGTCATCAACTATCACAAAGGCATATAACTTACCACCTAGGCTTGGTACATCGTGTGGTCCAAACAAATCCATATGTAAGAGTTCTAGAGGCCTAGATGTTGAAATTTCTTTTTTTTTCATAAACAATGTCATAATTTGTTTACCTAGTTAGCATGCATCACATATTTTATCTTTAGTGAACTTTGTATTAGGTAAGCCTTTTACAAGTTCATTTCTAGATAGTTTTGATAGAAGATTCATGCTAGCATGTCCTAATCTTCTATGTCATAACCAACTGGCTTCATTTAAAGTAGATAAACAAATCAGATTTTGAGATGTTAATTCATCAAAATTTATAGTGTAAACATTTTCATTTCGATGAGCAATAAACATAGTAGTAATATTTTCTTTATCTTTAATTGTAAAAACATTTGATTTAAAAAATATATTAAGACTTTTATCACATAGTTGACTTATTTTAATAAGATTATGCTTTAAACAATCAACTAATCACACATTTTTAATTAATGCAGAGTTATTCTTACCTACATTACCTATTCCAATGATTTTCCCTTTCGCGTTTTTTCCGAAGGTCATATGCCCTCCATCCTTAGGAGTAATCGAGATAAAAAAAATTTTGTTCCCAGTAATATGTGAGCACGGATTTTTACTCATAGGTATATGTTGAGAGTCGTCACCTATTGATTAGAATGGATAAGTCCCCGGGTAGTGGATAAGGTCTTTGTCTGCGGTAGAGGTCTAGGTAAGAGGTTCGGTTAAGTCCGGGGAAGGTGTTAAGCACCCCGAGACTTCCATTTTGCAATGGTTCCCTATTCTCTAGGTTTAAGCCAAATTAAAGTCAATGTTTGTTCACATGCCTAAGTGTTTAAGATAATACCAATCTAAGAAAGAAAAGCTAACTAGGTTGAACCCGGGTTGGGTTGCCAACATACTCACAAGGGTGAGAACAAACCAAGCGTAGTTTTGGCACATGAGCTCATGCCATGGCTAGGGGGTGTGTGTGTGTGCACCAAGGGTGACTAATGGACTAGTCCGGTAGATTAGGGTTTGGTTGACTGAGCTTGGTTAAGTGCATCGTTTAAGCCCGGTAGGCTTAGCGGTAGTCCGGTAAACTAAGGATTAGTCCGATAAACTAGGATTTAGGCTCGGTAGGCTAAGATTAGGCTCGGTAGGTCAAGGGTAAGTCTGGTAGACTTGCTTTAGCCCGATAGGCCAAAATCGGATTTAACCAAGGCTAGGGTTGCTAACCATGGTTGAGGGTAACATGGTTTAGCCCGGTAGGCTAAGATTGGGCCTGGTAGGCTAAAGATGAGCCTAGTAGGTTGCAAGATTTAGGTCTGGTAGGCCGAAATCAGATTTAACCGAGGGTAGGGTTATTTCTGGAGTTAAATTGGAAGTTAACCATGATTAGGGCTGCTAACCATGGTAAAATGGGCAAAGCAGAAACATTTTGGGCATTTCAGAATATTTTAGAATTTTGTGGTATTTTTTCAGACTTTTCCAAAGGTTAAGGGGTGTTTAACCATGGTTAAAAGTTAACCAAGGTTGGGTTAACCCTAGTTAAATGATCTAGGCAGGTCAAGGTGAACCCAGATAGCATGGCAGTGTATAGAATAGCTTCTTACCTAGTCTGGGCCCTGTACAAAAGTCTAAAGTGTAGAAAACATATAATGACGATAAAGAGATTTCCGTCATTATAAGGCATTTCCAACCATGGTTTGTAGGGCTGCGGTTGAGTTGAGGGATGATCCTAGAGGGTACTGGACCCATAGGATTGGAGAGGGGAGTGCCCTAATTATCCTGGGCCTTTGGTAGACCCTAGAACTAGTCTAGAGTGGGCCAAAACCACTGTATTTGGTATGCTATAATGGCGGTAGATAGTCTACCGCCATTAAGCTAACTTTTGTTTTAAAGTAAATTAACCATGGTTAAGCCTAAGGGATGAGCCCGGAATGAACAAGCTAAGTAGAGGAAGGTCAGGGGAGTCCAGCCAGAGCCCTAGAATGGACCAGGGCCCCACCCAAATGGGTGAAATGCTATTGTGAATAGGAGGTACAGGAATGGTGGTAATTATTCTACCACACCAGAGTGTTCCATGGGTTGCCACATGGCCTGAGGGACCCCCAGAACATAAAGGGGAGTTCTGTGAATGAGGAGGCATTAATGCCAAGCTCGAAAGCCTCAAGGGATTCCCCCATACCGATGGAGAAGGCAGGGAGGTCCCTATCCTTGTCTAAACAACTTATAGTAGAAAAAAACAGAAATGAAGGACCCCCTGGAGTAGGACCAGGGGGTCTTACATGTTAATGTAACATAATAAAAAAAGAAAGCAAAAAGAAGGGGGAGATCCTACCCCCTGTTTCAACTTCTATAGTGAAAGGGAGGGTTGCACGATGGTGGCAGATAATGACGAAAGCTAGGTTGACCTGGGGGTGCTCCTGGGAAGCTAAGGGATTGTCCTGGGGTGGAAGACTAGGGCAGGATAGCTCCGGATTGAAGCTAGGCGAGCTTGGACAGGGTTTTTTTTTTGGAAGTTGTGTAGTGAACATGAAAGCTAGAATGGGGGACTTTATATAGACTAGAGGGGACCCTAGGGTATTCTGGGGATATTAGAGGAGTTGAGAACCCCAGGGGGGGAGCACAGTGGTCAAGGGGATGCCAGCATGTGTACTTGCAGAAACAAGGTAATGGCAGTAGATGATCTACCGTCATTCCTGGTTTAGCTTAAACCAAGATGACAGTAGAACATTTACCGTCACTTTTTGATTTTTACTAATCAGGGCCCAACCTCACACGATTGGCCTGATTCACCATAGCTTTTCCTATTTTTGGTAATAGCGGTACAGTTATTACCGCTATTATTTGAATTTTCAAAAAAAGCTGGTCGGCCCCACTGCACTGGGTTCTAAGGACTTATGGGCCCATGTTTGGGCCCACAGAAGGTTTTAGGCTTGATTTTAAGATTTTTAGGCCATGGAATTAGGCTAGGGTTTACCTAGGGTTAGGTCTAGGGTTTGAGTTTACCTAGGGTTTAACCAGGGTTTACCTAGGGTTAGTCTAGGGTTTGTGTTTATCTAGGATTAGGGTTTGATTGTGACTCAGCTAGGGATAATCATGGTTAAAGATATTAACCATGGTTAAGGCAGAGTGTAAAAATTAGGTGCTTACAGCTGCCCCTCTTTACCGGAGAGTGCCAAATTGACAATTGAATGGCAAAGACTAGAATCATCCTATTTTTACACCCATTTTGGGTTTCAGGGGATGATGATATACATGCACGCTATGCAAGTGGTGCAATGTGATGTGTCTGCCTATACCTGCTAGGGATATGGACGAGCTAGGAAAATTGGAAGCAGATAGAGCCAATCTCTGAGGAATGAGAGTAGTTTGTGCTACCTATGCTGGGGATTGATGGATGCTATGAAAGATGACATGTCCCGGAGACACTAGCTAGATTAGCTATTTTAGGTTTACATGGAGGTACTTAGCCAAAACAAATGAAGGACACGTTGAGTATCGGAAAGAGGACATGTGAGGTGCCGACAAGATGTGTTATATCGATGCTCTCCTAGGATGTTAGAGACATGCGGGGTGTCGAAAAGGAGGACATTTGAAGTGCCGACAAAGTGTGTTATGCTGATGCTCACCTGGGATGTCGGAGACACACAAGGGTGTCGAAGGGGACATACGGGAGGTATCGCGGTATGGCGAGATTGTCAAGGGATACAAAGAATGTCTGGGACATACAGGAGGTAATGTCACTGTATGAAGAGATTATCAAGGGGCACACAGGATGTCGGGGACACATGGGGATGTCGAAAGGGGACATGTAGGAAGTATCGCGGTATGACGAGATTGTCAAGGGATACATAGGATGTCGAGAGACACACGGGGGTGTTGAAAGGGGACATTCAGGAGGTATCGCGGTATGGCGAGATTGCCAAGAGATACGTAGGATGTCTGGGACACACGGGGGTGTCGAAGGGGGACATGCAAGAGGTATCGTGCTATGGTGAGATTACCACGGGATACACAGGATGTCTGGGACACACGGGGGTGTCGAAGAGGGACATACAGGAGGTACCACGGGTATGGCAAGATTTCCAAGGGATACGTAGGATGTCTAGGACACACAGGGGTGTCGAAGGGGGACATGTAGGAGGTATCGCGGTATAGCGAGACTGCCAAGGGATACGTAGGATGATTGCGGATATGCAGGATGTAATGCCACAGTATGACGAGATTTTCAAGGGGCACACATGATGTCAAGGACACACAAGGGTGTCGAAGGGGTTGTGGCATGTCCAAGAGGTGCTAACCGGATTGATTTTGAAATGGCACGGAGACGCTAGGTTTTGATGATGTCATGTAGGGTGTAAAGGCGAGGATGCTTTCCCATGAATCTATTGATTGCGACATGCTAGGATGCACGGTGTCGACTTCTTCTGTTTGTCTTTGTCAGGGCTGCCTGAAGCAGGTTGGTACTGGAAGCTCTGTTTTGAAAAACGTTTTTTAGAAATGTGTTGGACTTTTGCAAAAGTTTTGATCTTAACAGAAAGTATGTTTAGCTAGCTTTTAGGTTTGTCAGGAAATTGCATTTGTCAGGGCTTAGAGGATTTTGTAGTTTGTCTTTCACTCTCGAAAAGTGGAGTATGACCCAGAAGAGGTTTTATCACCATTGGGGTGATCGGTGGTAGACCTGCTTGTTTTGCCGCTGCTAGAGATTGGACTCTAACTGGGGAGAAGCTTTCTGCAGAGCAAATGGAAACTTCTAAACTCTTGCTGAGGAGAGTACTATAGAGAGCATTTGGAGGCTTCTACTAAAGATCCGCTGGAGAATGTGACACTGTTGTAAACCACTGTTGGGGATCTATCGGGGAGTGGCATTCTGCTGGAGATTGTCAATTTTCTGCTGGGGAGTTATGACATCTGCTGGAGATTATTGCCGGGAAAATCTGCTTCTCAGTAGGACCTATAAGAGATTATTGGGATTTCAGTAAGACTGATTACTGCCAGATTTTGTTGCCAAACTCCTCTTCAGCTTTTCTCCCTTTTTTTACCCTTGGAATGACCAAGTCATGGGGTAAGCATAATTTTTGCGTGATAAGATTGTTGCCAGTTTTCTTTATGCCTGCGAAGCTGGTTGATTTTTGTCCATTTTTTGCCCCTAGTTACAAAACTAGGTCTTGGGTCACGTAATTTTTGTATAATGAGGTCGTTACTAGTTTTCACTCATGCACGCGATTTGTTGGGAAAATAGATCTCCTCCCTTCATTGCCTTGAATGGCACTTTGCTAATGATTATGTTTTGTTGAGGATGTAGATGTGATACAGCGCTTGCACTCGTAGCTTCTAGGGGATCTAGGAGGACTTTAGAGTAGGACGAAATGTACGGTAAGGGACCTAAGTTTGGGACACCTCGGATTTTTCTTTTTGCAGTTGATCTTCGCTCTTTTGGGGACTTCTCCCATTGTACTTTCCTGAGGATTTGTACTTTGAAATTTTTGGCGGAGTTTTTTTTTTTTGGCTCCACTAGGGAATTTGAGAGAGTATGTCTCTACTTGGGGATTGTTTTTCGGGAGAGATTGTCCCTAAAAAGTTTCCGCTGGGGAAAGAGTCCGAAGAGGTTGTCTCTATGGGGAATCTCTGACTTTTAGAATGTTTCAACTTCTATTTTGGGTTTTCCTTTGATGAAAATTTTGTACCCTTGAGAGTCGATTTGGCTGGGGAAGTCGAGAGGGTTCTTGCTCTGTTTAGACTCTATGGGAAGACATTTTAGAGAGGCTTTGACTCCACTGGGGATGGTTTAAGGGATATTTGGACTCTGCTTGGGAGATGATCCTTGAAATATCTTGATCCCTTTAGTGACTGCACCTAATTTGTCAGGTTGCCTACGTACCATTTGTAGGATCAGGTCATGACATAGTTCAAGCAAATGCCACCGATTAGTAAGGAAGGGTGTTCCTGAAAAATTTATATAAAAGAAATGTTGTTAGGCTCAAATGGGCTAACTAAAGGATTTCATTGATTTACAAATGGGTTTACATTGCTGGGGATAAGGAGTGTGCCAAAGATGGCTTCCTATCATTTTCTAGAGGATCTACAAGTGCAAAGCGCCTATCATATCTAGACCCTAAGTGTAGTATCATTTGACTTTATCCATGTTGATGGGCTCTAGGAAGTCTTCTTCATCCATACATCCGAGTCGAAGGGCGCCGCCTAAGAATTTGTCTCGGATGATGTATGTGCCTTCATAATTGGGAGTGAACTTGTCCCTTGGATCAGGGCGGTTCGGCAACATGTTTTGGAGAACCTGATCACCGAATTTGATGCTTCAAGGCTTAACTTTCTTATTGAATGCCCTAGTCATGCACCTCTGATAGGCCTAAGAGTGGTTAATGGCTTTCAGTCGCCGCTCTTCGATAAGATTCAGTTGCTCGTACCGGGTCTGCGCCCATTCTGCTTCTAAGATTTTTACTTCCATTAGCACCTGGAGGGATGGAATTTCTACTTCAATAAAAAGGACTACTTCCATACCATAGGCTAAAGAAAACAATGTTGCCCCAATTGAAGTTTGGATGGACGTTCTGTAGGCCATGAGTGCGTATGGGAGCATCTCATTCCACATAGAGTAATTGGTTGCCATCTTCTCTATAATTTTCTTCATGTTTTTATTACCGGCTTCAACTGCACCATTGGTCTATGGCCTGTATGGTGTGGAGTTGAGATGTTGTATCTTGAATTTCTGGTAGAGATCTGTCATCCCCTTGTTACAGAAATTGAGAGCATTGTCTGTTACAATCTCAAACAGGACACTGTACCGGTAGATGATGTCCTTCTTTAAAAAACGCTGAACCACAAAGGCTGTGACATTAGCATAAGAAACTGCCTCAACCCATTTTGTGAAGTAATCAATTGCTAATAGGATGAATCGATATCCGTTTGATCCTTTTGGCCCTATGGGTCCGATGACGTCAAGAATGGCCATAGAGCGGTGAGATTGTGCAGTCTGTTGCGGTGCATTGATCCTGTTGGCATAGATTTGGCACTAATGGCACTTCTATAAATGCTAGCAATAGTCAGATTCTATTGTAGACCAGTAGTAGCCCAGTCTAAGTATATTTTTGGAGAGCATTAACCCATTCATGTGTGAGCCGTAAGTTCCTCCGTGAAATTCTTCAACTACTTATGCAGCTTTATGGGTGTCGAGGCATCTGAGCCAGATCAAGTTCGGTGATCTCTTGTACAAGATTCCTCTCGAGAGGATAAACTGAATGACCAGTCTTCTAATTGCTCGGCAGTCCATTTTGGTGGCATCGAGTGAGAAGGTCCCGTCCTCGAGATACTGCTTGATGTCCACATACCAAGGCTTGTTGTTTGATACTTCTTCGATCTCAATGTAGTAGGCAGGCTGGTCCTGTTGCTGAATCTCGATTGGCCAGAGCGTAATATCCCTGGGGATCAATAACATGGAAGCGAGAGTTGCCAGTGCGTCGGTGAATCTGTTGTGGTTTCTGGACCTATGATTGAAGCTGATTCTTTTGAACTGAGTGATTAGCACATTAAGGTAGGCCAAGTATGAGACTAGCCTTACTTCTTGGATGGCCCATGATTCATTTGCCTAACAAATTACCAAAGATGAGTCACCGTAGACGTCTATCTCTTCAATCTCGATGCCCAGGGCTTCATTCAGTCCAGTTATGCACACCTTATATTCTACTTTGTTGTTTGAACATCTGAATCACAACTTGACTGAGATGGGGAGGGGTTCTCCCTTGGAAGAGATCAGGACTGCTCCTGCCCCATGCCCATAGTTGTTAGTAGCTCCATCGAAGTATAACTCCTAGCCGAGGTATTCTTGCTCTTCTGTCTCTGCATATAGGATGGCTTCATCTAGAAACTGATCATGTACTGAAATATAGTCTTACGCTGGACTGTAGGCCAGGTGATCTACAATCGTCTGTCCCTTGATTGATTTTTGAGTAATGTATATGATGTCAAATTCAGACATCATGAGCCATCCGGTTGCCCTCCCGGTGGTGGCTGGCTTTTCTAGAAGGTACTTGAGCAGGTCCATCTGAGAGATCAGGATTGCCGGTTAAGAAATCAGATAATGTCATAGACGCTGAGTAGCCCAGATCAGTGCTAGACAAGTTTTCTCAAGCGGGCTGTATCTCTCTTCATACTCTAGTAGGCACTTACTGATGTAGTAGATGGCTTGTTCTGTTCTGCCTGTCTCGTCATGTTGTGCTAGGACGCACCCCATTGAGGTTTCTTTTACTGAGATGTAGAGTAACAGTGGTCATCCCAGTGTAGGAAGCACAAGTACTGGAGGAAAGAGAAGATACTACTTTATTCTGTCAAAGGCTTCTTGGTACTCGTCTGTCCAAATTATAGGTACGCTCTTTCGGAGAAGCTTGAAGATTGGCTCGCATATCGAAGTGAGCTGATGTAAAGTCCATGTTTTAGTGTTGGCTTATTCCGGTGTTAAAACAAGTTAGTCTATTATATCTTGTGTCATTGCCTTCAAGCATCCATGACAAGTGCAGTTGAAGACCGAAGAAGATCGGTTGAAGTCTTGGTTGATCATATCCTTCTTCTCACTCATAGGATGGTAAGTGACCTAGATACCATGTTACCTTAGGTGAGAATTGCATAGAATAATAATAATATGATAACTTTGGTGGAAAGTGACTTCGACTAATCATATGGACCCTAGGTGATTAGATATGTAGCCCAAAACAAGATAAAAGTTTTTAAAGTTCTTAAGAAACCATGGTTACTTGTAAGAGGCATATCTCCCAAACCGTGCTCGGATTTTGCTCCATAATATATCAAATCGACTGCGTCGAAAAGATCTACAACTTTTTTGAAAGATGCAAGAGCTAAAAATGGGTTTTGAAAACGGGTTTATACCTCAAGGTCGACCCTGAGCACTTTGGGTCGACCCTAAGTCTCAAAAATTTTGTATGGTGAAAACACATTGAAGGTAAAAAATAGGGTCGACCTTGGAAGACACTTGGGTCGACCAAAAGTCACTTTTGGGTCGACCCAAGTGACACCCAGGGTCAACCCTGATATGGGATTTGTTTCCTCTTTGGTTTTTAGCAACTTCTAAACCTTGGTTTTGATTTCTTTATTCAACATGAACCCTTCTAGTCTGAAAAAGTGGACTTGGGGAGTGTGTTGAGAGTACTTTGAGGTATCTAGAGAGTTCATAGAAACTCTGGAAATAATTTTCTCTCATCCCCTTTGTTAATCCTTCTTCCATTCTAGTTTTTGCAAGTCAATGATCCATTCTTGCTTGCTTGGACTTTCCCGTTGATAAAGTCTATCTAGGATTTGATTTTAATCAAACCATCAACCCATTTTGGAAAGAACAAATTGGCCAGAGTGTTCTGGAGCCTTTGCGAAGGAGATTGATCCGAGAAGGATTGTGGATGTGTGATTTGGTCGGTGGAATTCGAAGTCGTCATTGACGGAGATCGATCGTAAGATCGTGGTTGTTTTGGAGATCTAAGAGAAGTACGAGCGGCTGCGGTTGATCACGGGACTTGTGAGTACGTGATGATTTTTTTGAGGCGTGCAAGATTAAGAATTGAAGGATCGTAGTGTCGATTCTGAATGAATCAAGTTCGAGTCGTGTAAGTTCTTGTTGACTTTGTCTTAGTGATATCTCTTGGTTGGACTAGGTCTCATAGTTTTTCCCGGAAGGGTTTTCACGTAAAAATCCTTGTGTTATGGTTTGCTTGTTTCTCTTTATTTCCATACTTTAAGTTCATCATCTCCTAAGTTAATAACTTAATTATTAAAATATTAAAAAGGGTAAACAGACTTGTAGGAAAACCTAACCATCCCCTTGATTTTGTGAGTTCTCACCTCAAACCTTAGATTTGAGGTTCACCGGATTTTTTCAATTGGTATCAAAGCGGGTTCACTAACTTGTTAGTGTGATCTTGTCTCATATTTTTTATGAATATGAATCTCCAAAGAGAGGGAGGATCCATCTCTTATCCCCCATTATTTGATGGGAATAATTATACCTATTGGAAAGCTCGAATGAGAGTGTTTCTAAAATCATTAGATGAGAAAGTATGGATCTCCATTGAACAAGGTTGGACCCATCCAACAAAGATCATAGATGATCAGATCATTCCTAAACCTTCTTCTGAATGGACCAATGTAGAACTTGAAAGTTGTAGATGGAACAAGAGAGGTCTTAATGCAATCTTCGCTGCAATCACACTCGAAGAAGTTTGGAAAGTTGATGATGGATGATAATGAAACTTTTGACAGTTTTTATACTAATCTGAGTGACATTGTCAATTCTAGCTTCAATCTAGGGGAAAGAATTCCTGAATCCAAAATTGATAGAAATATTTGAAGATCTCTACCTGAGAGATTTCGATCGAAGGTTACCGCCATCGAAGAGAGCAAAAATGTTGATGCTCTCAAAATCGAAGAGTTGGTTAGTTGTCTCCAAACCTATGAGTTAAATCTAAACCCATCTAAGAAACCAAAATCTATTGCCTTGAAATCATCAAGGAATCCATAGATGGTTCAGATAATGACTCTAAGGATGATGAAGAAAAGTTGGCTTTATTTGCAAAGAAATTCAGAAAATTTCTAAAATTCAAAAAGAGATTTACTCCGAAAGAATAAAAATCTTTTGAGAAACCTAAGTCCAAGCACTTTGAAAACAAAAAACATCTTAAAAGTGTGGACAAGAAATCCCAAGGTATTCAATGCTATGAATGCCAAGGCTACGGCCATATTGCCGCTGAGTGCTCTAATAAGAAAAGATTTAAGGGCAAGGTAAGGGATAACAGTGAATCTGAATTTGAGGAATCAGATAGTTCTTCTTGTAAGGATACTAGGGGTTATGTGGCCTTCACTGCATCTCTAACTAGGATTGGAGAATCTTCTCCAATGTTGTGAGTAACCAACACCATAGTGATGGTGTGGATGATGAGAGTTAGAATGACTCAAATTCTAAGGGAGATCTCAAGGCAGCATATGATGAGCTACTTCAGGAATGCCTAAGGCTGAAAAAGGTTCAGTTTTTGATGACCAAAAATGTCAAATCTATTGAAATGGAAAGAGATGTCTTATACCAAGTGGCTTTAGGGTTGAAAGCTCGTGTTGTAGCTTGAGAAAGAGAAGGCTTCCCTTCTTATCAAGACTCAGTTTCTTGAATCTGATTTGAATGTTTGTCTTGATGAAAAGACAAGTCTTGAAATCAAGTTGGCTGATCTTGAGCAAAATCAGAGGTATGGAGATGAAAAGGGAACTCCATCTGCCTCGAACACTAAGACTGGTGCTAATAGGCACCCTCCTGAAAATAGGAAAAACCCTTCAACTCAAAAATTCATTCCTACATGTCATAAATGTGGAGTGAAGGGTCATATTAAACCTCGATGTCCTAAACTTCGAAGAATGCCCAATCATGGTTTTGAGAACCACAATAATTTTAATGAGAATCTTCAAAGGAGAGTTGAGGTCCTAGTAGAGAAGTCTAGGAGTTTGTGTAAAGATGTGATGAAAATTGCTCACAACTCTAGAGAGTGGCATGGTCATGACACTCCTTATGCTAGATATAAAGGAGGTAATGGGGAGAACCATAATGCCCACCATAATTCTAGGAATCAATCTTGTAAAAGGAGAAACAAGAGGAAGAAGCAAAAGGTCATACCTACCTCAACTGAAACGGTTAGAGACCAAAGGGTCAATCAAACCACTAAAACTTTTTGGGTGAGAAAGGAAGGCCAGAAGGGCTTCACTTAGCCCATGTCTGTCATAGTGTAGGGTGTGCTAGTATTGTTATATCTTGTCCTAGTGCTATGCTACTTGTATATACTAGTAAAAAATATTTCTCTAGTTGTTATTTGTTTTGGTTTGTTTTTCTGTTTTCTTTATTTTGAAAAATCCAAAAAGATTGAAAAACTAAAATCCAAAAATATTTTTGTCATGTGGCCCTTGCTTGACTGGCATGATCTGCATTCCTTGTGTGATCTCTATTTCTATACTTGTCTAGGGTTGAACATGAGTTTGTTGTTTATTGAGGATATATCACCTACATAGTCTTTTGGTTAAGCTGAAAATTAGACTAGTTTTATCTTGCACAGTTAGAGACTTGTTCATGTGTGTATGCTTTATAATTTCACATGCACTCTGACTGATTCTGTTGAGAGGTCTATTTTTCAATCTGTAGGTGTTTGACTTATCCCAAAAGTGTGAACTTGGATGATTAATCTAGAATGACCATATTGTTAGTCATCCCCATTTCGTGTATCCTCCATGAGCAAAAAATTATTGCAATGAAAAGGGCTACCTACTAGGATAGTGTGAAAGTCACAATTGGATGCAAACAGTATGTAATGGCTACCTATACGGACAGTAGTTATCTATCTAGGTTGCTAGAATGAAAGCCCCTGCTGCCAATAGCCAAGACTACCTACCTGGATAGTGTGAAAGCCATCATTGCATGAAAAGATATCTTCAGATAAAGAACATCAAAAGAAATCTTACAAAGTTTAGAGGTATTTGACCAAAAATAAAAGAAAAATATTGAGTTAAATAAAATGAAAAAATGAACACCAAAATGTAAAAAATCAGCAAATCTGGATCTAACTAGGTTTGACTTCTAAGATTTATGTCTTCGGGAGTCCCATTAATAGTTAATGTCATATCCTTGGAAAGGAAAAGAAACCTTCATCTAGTATCTTGTCAAACCACCACTACACACATATTGCTTCACTTTTGAACTGTTCACTAAATGTGATTAAGTGAATTAGCTATGCTTTAGCATTCCGTGAGATTTAGTTAGATGTGTATCCTCAGTCGGACTTACTAATCATGTTTTTCATTGGATGTGTAATTTTAAATTACTATTACTTAGAATGCTTTCGATGCATGTTTGTGTGGCACATGATACCTTTTTCGTATTATTATTATGTGTTTTCTTATTAGTTGTCATGGGCCTTTCTAGCTTAAGTGCCCTGTTTTTGGTAGTGTCCTTGATCTTAGGGGGAGAAGATCCAGTTGAGTTGCTGAGGGCGAGTTTTTGCTATCTATTGGTATATTATGTTCCCCGCTCTTTAGTCTCCGCATTGTCTGCATTTGATTGATTGTATTATGTTGCCTTGATATTTCACATGTGTTAAATTGTTATATTCTTTGTGATATTGGTTTCATGACTACCTTTGGCAATTGTGCCAAAAAGGGGGAGAATGTTGGGTATAAGTTCTTAAGTTTAGTACATTCCTTGCAATACCTGTGTTTAGTACATTCCTTCGCAAAGGGGGAGATTGTAAAGTCCATGTTTTAGTGTTGGCTTATTCCAGTCTCAAAACAAGTTAGTCTAATGTATCTTGTGTCATTGCCTTCAAGCATCCACAACAAGTGAAGTTGAAGACCGAAGAAGATCAGTTGGAGACTCAGTTGATCATATCCTCCGTTTCACTCATAGGATGGTAAGTGACCTAGATACCATGTTACCTTAGGTGAGAATTGACTTAGAATAATCATAATATGATACCTTAGGTGGAAAGTGACTTAAATTAATAATATGGACCCTAGGTGATTAGATATGTAGCCCAAAACAAGTTAAAAGTTTTTAAAGTTCTTAAAAAACTAAGGTTGCTTGTAAGAGGCATATCTCCCAAACCATAGCTCGGATTTTACTCCATAATATATCAAATCAACCGAGCTGAAGAGATCTACAACTTTTGTTAAGGATACAAGAGCAACAAATAGGTTTTTGAAAACGGGTTTATCCCTCAAGGTTGACCCTGAGCACTTTGGGTCAACCCTAAGTCTCAGAAATTTTGTATGGCGAAAACACACAGAAGGTGAAAAAATTCAGGGTCCACCCTGGAAGACCCTTGGGTCGACCGAAATTCACTGTCGGGTCGACCCAAGTGACTCCCAGGGTCAAACCTGATATGGGATTTGTTTCCTCTTTGGTTTTTACCAACTTCTAAACCTTGGTTTTGATTTCTCTATTTAACTAGAACCCTTCTAGTCTAAAAAAATGGACTTGGGGAGTGTGTTGAGAGTACTTTGGGGTATCTCTAGAGTTCATAGAAACTCTGGGAATTATTTTCTCTCATCGCCTTTGTTAGTCCTTCTTCCATCCTAGTTTTTTCAAGCCAATGTTCCATTCTTGCTTGCTTAGACTTTCCCATTGATGGAGTCCATCTAGGATTTGATTTTAATCAAACCATCAACCCATTCTGGAAAGAAAAAATTGGCCGGAGTGTTCCGGAGCCTTTGCGAAGGAGATCGATCCGAGAAGGATCGTGGATGTGTGATTTGGTCAGTGGAATCCGACGCCGTCATTAAAGGAGATCGATCGGAAGATCATGGTTGTTTTGGAGATCTAAGAGAAGTACGAGTGACTGCAGTTGATCATAGGACTTGTGAGTACGTGATGACTTTTTGAGGCGTGGAGGACTAAGAACTGAAGGATCGTAGTGTCGAGTCCAAAGTAGTCAAATTCGAGTCTTGTAAGTTCTTGTTGACTTTTTCTTAGTGATATCTCTTGGCTGGACTAGGTCCAGTGGTTTTTCCTTGAAGGATTTTCACGTAAAAATCCTTGTATTATGGTTTGCTTGTTTCTCTCTATTTCTGCACTTTAAGTTCATCATCCCCTAAGTTAATAACTTAATTGTTAAAATATTAGAAAGGGTAGATAGACTTGTAGGGAGACCTAACCATCCCCTTGATTTTGTGAGTTCTCAACTCAAACCTTAGATTTGAGGTTCACCGGATTTTTTCAGCTGAGAAATGAATCGACTGATGTACTGAATTCTGCCTAGGAACCCATAGATTTCCTTTTCAGTTTGGGGAGTTGGCATTGCAATGATAGCCCTGGCTTTATCTGAATCTGTGACACATTTGGCCAAGTATAGTCTCAGGCCGAACTCTCTGAGTCTGTGACACAGTTTCTTCAAATCGTCAGGATGCTGCCTAGCAGTAGGCGATTTGAAGATCATGTCATCCACATAGACTTCAGTTGACTTGTGGATCATGTCGTGGAACAATGCTCTCATGGCCCTCTGATAGGTTACCCCCGTAATCTTGACTCCAAAGGGCATTTCCTTGTAGCCGAACGTGCCTCAAGGTGTGATGAAGGAGGTTTTCTCCATGTCTTCTTCTGTCATTCTGATCTGGTTGTATCCGGAGAAACCATACATGAATGAAAGTGTCTCATGCCCTGCAGAATTATCGACTAGGATGTCGATGTGCAGGAAAGGGAAGTTGTCTTTAGGGCTCGCCTTGTTCAGACTGCGGTAGTCAATACACATTAGGACCTTGCCATCCTTCTTGGGTATCGATACGATGTTGGCTAACCATTCAAAATAGGTTGCTACTATCAGGAAGCCTGCACTGATCTGCTTTTCTACCTCTTCCTTGACCTTCTGCAACCATTTGGGCCTCATCCGTCTCAGTTTCTATTTAACTGGTATGACTTCAAGGTTCAGGGGTAGTCTGTGTACCATTAATTTTGGATTTCAGCTAGGCATGTCTGCATTTGACTAGGCGAAGACGTCACTGTAGCTTCTCAGGAAGCTGATCAAGTTTGTTCTCTACTATGGGCTCATGGTTGTGCCGATCTTGATGAGCTGAGGATTGTCTTCAGAACCGAGGTTTATGGTCTCAATGTTCTCAATGTTTAATTGTAGGATCCCTTCACTGTGTTCTAGAGGTCCAAAAGCTCTTGCGGCGGTTCCTCTTCCTATTCTGAGTCATACTCAACTTCTGAAAGTTCAAGGACGGTTTCGAGGGTAACCTTAGTGCAGGCGATTTCCTAACAAATCATTTAGCTTAGTTTAGCTTACTTTTTGTTAATTTTACTGGCTTCAGGACACTAAGCCTACCAGGGGAAGAGTCCGTGTGAGTTCGTCATTAGCCAGATGAAATGTTTTATGCAAAAAAAAATTTTGAGTCAAAACATCATATTTTTATAGATAAAACATGACTGTTGTTTAGTAAAATGACTCAACAAAAAAGAGACCAACAGTGTACTGACATTTGGATTTTGTATTAGGAGCAAAAGAGAAGATAAAAGGAGGAGAAGTATGGTGCTTCGGTCACTGCTTGATCGAACCAATGTGCCCTGTAACTTGCTTGCTTTAACCCTGAATAGCCTTCAAGGGTGGGAGCCTCGGTCCACCAACGAATCAGTGATCAGCGACTGAAGGATGACTTGGCTTTATTGGAGAGGGTGCAGACCTGCTCTCCTGCTTGATCTTCCATTTCTGCGGCGTCTTTGACAGTCAGCTCGTCGAACATCTAGGCCATGTTAAATATTTCTGAATCTGGAATCCCTGAAGTCTCAACATTGGGCTAGGGGTTTGAGATTTTTGTAACTGGTGCAAGAGGAGTATCAGGATAAGGTTTGAATGTCCTTACTGGGAAGGTTACAGAGATATGGGGTTGGGATTCTGGTTTCGCCGACCTGCTATTCTTATTTGTTAGCTTGGAGAGATAGTCCTCGAACTTAGGCGAATGGCGGACTATAGCGAGGAGGTACGTATCTCTTCTTCATCCCCTGATTTCTGACTCCTAGCCCTACCCTGGTTGATAGTTCATTCTGACCATTATCTTGACAAATGGTAGTACTGATTGTTTGTTCTGCTCTTTTATCCTGATAGTAGAACTGATTTGCTCAAACTGGTATGTCATGAAGGCAATACCTTACCCTAACTCCTGAATGTCCCCGAAGGAACTTGCCATCTCCTCGAAAGGGATCATGACCAGTTGGTCATCCTGAATGAACTTGATTCTCTGATGGAGAGTGCTCTTCTACCCTAGTAATAGAACTGATTTGCTTGAACTGGTATGTCATAAAAGCAGTACCTTATCCCAGCTCCTAGATGTCCCCGAAGGAACTTGTCATCTCCTCGGAAGGGATCACAATCAGATGGTCATCCTGAATGCACTTGATTCTCTGATGGAGAGAGGAGGGAATGGCTTCGGCCGTGTGGATCCACGGCCTTCCCAGGAGTAAAGTGAATGATGCTGGTACATTCACGACTTGAAAGTTTATTATGAATTGATCAAGTCTGACCCTGATGGTCAAGTAGATGTCACCCAGATTCTGCCTGGCGGAGTTATCAAAAGCCCTGATTGTCATGGGTCTTTTTTTTACCTGATTGAGATTTAACCCTAGGCTCTATAGTGTGGATAGAGTGCAGACGTTTAGGCCAGAGCCATTGTCGATTAGCGCTGATGATAATGTCTTGTCCATGCACTGAACTGCAATGTCAAGAACCCAGGTGTGATCCGTGTTGCTATCCGGTATTTTCTCTTCTGTGAATGAGATAATTCTCGATTCAAGTACTTGCCCCATTATATGCCTCAATTTCTTGGGCGTGATGTCTAGTGTTACATGGGCATTGGTAAATACCTGGAGCAACTACTTCCAGTGATGCTCGAAAGTTAGAAGAAGACCCAAGATGGATATCTGTGCTAGAACTTTACTCAACTGTTGGGTAATGTTGAACTCCTCTGCCTTTTCCAGTATTTTCAGTAAAACTGTCGAGTTTACTGACACTTTTCTGGGTCTGATACCCCTGCTTCTTCTTTCTCTGTTCCATTTACCTTTACCGGTTCAGTTGCTGGAGGTTGGTACACCCGGCCAGATCGGATGAGGTTGGTACACCCGACCTGTAGATGATATGTTCAGGGATAGGGATCTGTACTGGAGACTGGATGGTCTGTATGTTGGACTGAGGAAATGCGATTATAACAGGAGGCTAGTAAGAAGGCCTGATAATGCTGTCATCAACTACGGGTGCGCTGGGTCTCGACTGCCCTACCTCGGGCTCTTCCCACTCAATAAAGTTGACTTGGTTGTTGTGTGGGGGCAGTGGCGCTTGGTTAATACTGGTGTTGCCAGGGGCCAGTTCAACCCTACCCTCATCCATGAGATCTTGGATGGCGCATTTCAAGCCAATGCAATAGTCTATTGCAGACCTGGGCCTCGATGAAAGGCGCAGTGATGATCGGCTCGGTAAATTTTTTTTGTTTATCTGGATGTAAGAGAGGGGTAGGGCCTCTCAAAGTGAGAAGACCCTGCTTGGTCAGAAAGTCTAGCAAATGGCTAAGAGTGTATGGAAGAGGGGTGAAGGTTCTGGAGGGGATGATTTTGCCCCTAGTTTTGTCTAACTGGTCAGGTGTTTCCGGATGCTTGCTGAAACTGAGCTGCTGGAGCTGGTAATCTAATAAGTGCTGCAAAAGATACCATCTGAACATCTTCTTTCTTTCTCTGGTCTCGGGGACCGTTGTTTGTATTAATTGGTGTTGCTGCTCTGGGGGAGCAAGCCCTAAGCTAGAGTAGATAGCTCTACTCTGGATGGCTGTATCGATGCGGGTACCGATTTTGACAATGGTGCTGAAGTTTACAACTAGTAACGTCACCAATTGAATGGAGTAGAGCTGCTTCAGAGTACCCATGAATATGTTTGCTAACTCCTTTTTGGGGATCGGAGTAGATATCTTTACCGTCATCTCCCTCCAGCGAGTAGTATACTCCAAGAAGGACTCATTGTTGCGTTGGCTCATCTACTCCAGTTGACTTCTCTGAGGTCGAAGCTCTTGGTTGAAGGAGTACTGTTCCAAAAAACAATCCATGGCATCCTGCCAGGTCTTGATTCCTTGTTTGTCAACTGACATCCACCAAGTAAGGGTTGTCCCCTTCAAAAAATTTTAAAAGTACTGGATGAGCAGGGGCTGGTTGTTATTATACTGGAGCATGTCCCCCAGATATAACTGTAGATGTTGCTTCGGACAGCCTGTGCCATTGTACTTGTAAAAGTCTACCACCTTGAAACCTAGGGGCACTGTATCCCCAGATGTGAAAATCAGGTCTTCCAATGATAGATAGGGACTGGCAGATGCCTCCTTCATCCGTCTCATTTCTTCTTTCATCTGCATGAGTTTCCTCCTACTGATCCCTGAGGGATGGAGTAGGGTCTAAGGATGATGGCCGGTCTTGATTGACATAGGAGGCTTGGGCTACTCATCATATTAATCATACTTTGCTTCACCTCCGCCTGTTGTGGGCATAGGATTAGGAATGATGATAGGGATAGGTTGATGTGGCTCTAAATGAGGCTGTTCAGGAGTTTCTCCAATAGGGTTTCGGATGGAGGGTTCTTCGATTCTGGCACCAATGAGAATCTTCAGGGATTTTAGAACACTGTCTAACTTTGCTTGCATGACTGTAATATCTCTCTCGTGAGACTGCAGGATCTCACTGGTTCGTTGATGCTAATCGGATGGTTCTGTCATTGATTCCGACTGACTGTCAATAGAGGCTACACTTTATGCTTCTTCCGTGACTGGCATTTCTGTCAGAACTGCGTCTACGACAACTACTTCTGTGAGAATTGCAGTCAAAAATCGAGTCATGGGTCGGCTCTTACAAACTGAAAAAGATACAACGGCTAAACATGAATATGCATGATGTCAGGAAAAAGATGCTAGAAAAATGATTTTTCATTGATGCATACAAAGTGAGTATAGGATTGTCAACTTAATAAAAGAAAAAGACTTGATCCTAGGAAGATCCGTATGGGATCACGAAGTCAAGTGGCTGGGGCACACCGTTAAGGTCCATGATTTGCTGTTGGAGGGATATGACCTCAACCTCCATGTTTTTAATTGCCTCAGTAACAATGAACATTTGGGATCCAAACTGTCGGATCCGGGAGGTCATCTCAACCTTTGCACTGTCAAGTTGCTATTGGTAGAAGTGCAGTTGGGCCTTGATGACAGCTGTCTCTCTGGCATCACCTTTTTGTCTCTTCTGGAGAGCCAGGACTGTATGCTCGAGCTGCTCGACTTATCCCTGCATGGCTTAAAGTTCACGGTTCCACTCCGTTTCTTACTACCTGAATACTTGCTGGACCTTCTATAGCCTTTTCTCCTTCTACTGGATCTGGAGTTGTCTCTCCAGGAAGATGTCTCTCCAATGTACCACCATTTCAGCTAGGGGTATGGTTTCGTGAGAAGGAGCTGAGACTAGTGTGGACAGTTCCGTTGGTGCCGGTTTACCAAATGGAAAGTTAGGATCTTCCGCCCATAGTTGGTATGCTGAATCAGTTAGTGGTCCTGATGTAACCACAAAGTTTGGCCATTGATCTCGTCAGGAGCTTCGTCAATCTGACTGGAAGCGTCGAGTGAGGCTGTCGGAGCGCACTGAAGGTGATCCAATCATTTCTCAGTCGGTCTATCACTATGATACACTGAGGGAGTCCAAACTGGTGAAGGACTCGAAGTGCATAAACTGCGGAGCCGGTTAGGCCGACAAGGATCATGCATCATATTCCGGTTATGACGACACAAGGTAGCTTTTTCAGGACAAGCCACTCACATGATCTCCTCCTCTGATAGGCTTTGGAGAAGCTGGTAGAGCATTCTGACGTCTCTAGTCACTATCTGTCCCTGATTCTAAGAAATCTTCTAGGGTAGACTGTATGCTTCACGGAGATAGGCTGGTACCAGGATGATCGTAGGCAGGTGCCCTACCAACCATAGATATAAGAGTGGTGCACTGATATGGAAGATGCCCTTTCTACGGTCCGTTAATTGGTTCAGAGCCCTGAGAAGCTCTACTAGAATGACTGGTACTACTATTCTGGATCTGCGCATTTCTTCGATGATCCTTACCAGAACTGATTCGGCGATGGTGCAGCACTTCGGGAATACCAACTGAAACATAGCTATCAGTGCAAGGGCGTTGAGACCAGGAAATTCAGCTGTAATGGAGTCAGATTTCCATTTTCACTTGTACTGCTTTTCAAGGTACTCTACAGGTATCTGATCAAAAGAGCCGTTAGGACCGTGCTGCAAGCAGGCAGGCTTGATATACAAGAACTTTGATAGGTTTGCCTGATATGTTGTCTTGTTACGCAGTACTATGGATTCGTCGTCCAAGGTTAAACTTAGAATGCGCTGAATCTCTTCCAGTATTGGACACAGTTCATTCTTACCAAAACAGAACACCATATGTGATGGGTTCTAATACTGGATAGCAGCATTCATGAGGTGTGGGTCCGGTTTAACCATGGATAGGTCTAAGAGGGTCCCAATTTTGTAATATTGAGCTCAAGCATGACGCTGACTAGGAGTGAAGGCAATGATTGATTCCTAGAAGTGGTCGTCACATTCCTAGAAGTGGTCAAACAATCCTTAAAGGACCTACCATCTACACTAGACAAAAAAACAGACTCGATGTGAGTGTACTGTGTATGCAGATGATGATGCAATTATTATTTTATTTTTGATTTGATTGGGTGTGACAAGGCACATGTGATCCGATAAGGCAGATGAACGAGGGTCTGACATGCTTTTACTCGGATTGTTAGGAACCGGGTGCCTATCAGGTCAAGGTTAGGGATAGGTCCTTGTGAAGACCTATCCACCTGGGATTTGAACCTCATATGCTATGTCGGGATACAGGGTAGAATGTGTTTTATTATAAGCATAAGTTTGGCTCATTATATGCCCCTGAGTGGGTGCTTATCAAGGTAGAATGTGTCCTGATAGTCAACCATGATTAGGGACAGGTATAGGGTGCAAGTATGTTAGAGTTTAGAGTAACCTTCCCTGGGTGGACTGTTTGTAGACTATACCCTACCATAAGCTATATGTATGAATGTTGGTTTAATGCAACTGTGCTCCTAACAGGATGGGGGTCACTTAACATCATATATTCGACTCCTCGGTATAGAACATACCTAAAAATGGACGATATGTGTAAGCAAGAGCGTTTAGAATCCTCCCTGAGGGTAATCACCCACCAGGTGTAATTCCACATATCTCCAAGACTTTTAAGTCTCTGACACTCAGGATGATCATCCACCAACCGTAAGCATAATAAGCCTAACTACTGGGTTTAATAGGTCATTATACTACTATGATATGTATAGTACACAATTAACCAAAGAGATGAAATGATTAGTATTAGGTTAAATACTTAGGCATTTGAACAAGATTGAGGTTAGTTGGCTTAAACCTAAGTTTCGGGTTAAACCTTAGAGTACAAACCCCTAATAGAGTCGCCAAAGTTGTGAGCACGGATTTTTACTCACAACTATATGTTGAGAGTCGCCACCTATTGATTCAGAAGAGATAAGTTCCTGAGTAGTGGATAAGGTCTTGGACTACGGTAGAGGTCTAGGTAAGAGGTTCAGTTAAGTCCAGGGAAGGTGTTAGGCACCGAGACATCCATTTTACAATGGTTCCCTACTCTCTAGGTTTAAGCCAAAGTAAAATCAATATTTGTTCACATGCCTAAGTGTTTAAAATAATACTAATCTAAGAAAGAAAAGTTAACTAGGGTCAAACCTGAGTTGGGTTGCCTACGTACTCACAAGGGTGAGATCAGACCGAGCATAGTTCTAACACATAAACCCGTGCCAAGGCTAGGGGGTGTGTATGTGTGCACTAAGGGTGGCTAATGGACTAGTTCGATAGACTAGGATTTGGATGACCGATCTTGGTTAAGTGCATGGTTTAAACTCGATAGGCTTAGGGGTAGTCCGGTAGACTAAGGATTAGTTCGGTAGACTAGGGTTTAGGCCTTATAGGCCGAGATTAGGCTCAGTAGGCCAAGGATAAGTCCGATAGACTTAATTTAGGCCCGGTAGGCTAAAATCGGATTTAACCAAGGTTAGGGTTGCTAACCACGGTTGAGAGTAACATGGTTTAGCCCAGTAGGCTGAGGTTGGGCCCGGTAGGCCAAGGATGAGCCTGGTAAGCTGTAAGATTTAGACCCGGTAGGCCAAAATCAGATTTAACCGAGGTTAGGGTTGCTAACCATAGTTAAATGGGAAGTGAACCATGGTTAGGACTGCTAACCATGGTAAAATGGCCAAAGCAGAAATATTTTAGGTATTTCATAACATTTTTCCAAACTTTTTCAAGGGTTAAGGGGTGCTTAACCATGGTTAAAAGTTAACTAGGGTTGGGTTAACCCTAATTAAATGGTCTAGGCAAGTCAGGGTGGACCCAGATAGCATGGCAGGGCCTAGAATGACCTCCTACCTGGTCTGGGCCCCACTGCATTGGGTTCTAAGGATTTATGGGCCTATGTTTGGGCCCATAGAAGGTTTTGGGCTTGATTTTAGGGTTTTTGAGCCCTAGAATTAGGCTAGGGTTTTACTTAGGGTTAGGCCTAGGGTTTGAGTTTACCTAGGGTTGGGCCTAGGATTTGACCAGGGTTTACCTAGGGTTAGTCTAGTGTTTGAGTTTACCTAGGATTAGGTTTTGATTTTGACTCAGCTAGGGATAACCATGGTTAAGGCAGGGTGTAAAAATTGGGTGCTTACATCATATGCCTCGAACATCCGCTATCCAATAACCATGTTGACTTGGAGCTACCTATCTTTAGGCATACCTACAAGACAAATTCAAGTAACTCCCTTTGGTACCCAAACCATCGTGGGTCCTCTATGGTTATTCTTATGAAGGGAAGTTCCCTTTGGAACCTAAACTTTCTTAACTACCTTCTTTCCATTAAAAGTATAGAAAGCACTCGAAGGTGTAGTTAAGTTACTAGATGGTTTGGTAAAGATTTTGGTTGGTAATTATTTTGCTTTGTTGAAGGATTATAGCCAAGTTTGGCTTTACCAAACACACATCTTTGTTGGCCCAATATTCCTTCTAAATTCTTTTGGTCATTAGTGAATGTGAAAATAGTGCTAGTCAAATCTTTGACTTTTGCTTTAAGCTCATCACATTCACTAGATGAGACATGAGGTAGGAATTGAATTTCCTTTTCTTTTACTTTCAATACCTCATTCTCTCTTTGACAACTCTCCTTTTTTTGTAAAATTTCATTTAAGTTTAAAAAAGAGAAGTTTTTCTTTTTAAGAAATTTATTCTTTGAAGCAAGTTTTCGAAATTCACCATTCAAGTCATCAAAAGCTTCTCTAATTTCATCATAAGAGAGTATCATTTGGTGAAGTGCTTACCTCATCCTCATTGGCCATGAGGCATAGATTGGTGACTTCTTCATCGCTTGATACTTCCGATCCACTTTCATCGAAGCCATCCCATGTTACCTTCATAGCTCTCTTCCGGAACTTGTTGCTCTTCTTGAGTTGGGAACACTCCGTTCTTATATGTCTCGGCTTTTTGCCCTCATAGCACAAAATTGATTCCTTTTTGCTTGTTTCACCTTTGGCAATCGCCTTGGTGAATTCTCTCTTGTATGGCATCTTCTTGAAGTTCCTTCTATATTTTAGGAATGTTTTTAACTTCCTGGCCATGAGGGCTACATCTTCATCTCCCTCACTCTCTTCTTCTTCACTTTCATCTACTTGAAAGGATTTAAAGGCTAGCCCTTTCTTGAGCTTGAACTCATCCTCTTGTTGTCCTTTCATAACGACTTCAAGAGTCATTAAAGAGCCGAGAAACTCATCCATTTATAGCTTGGTCAAATCTTTTGCTTCTTAGATGGTTGTCACTTTAGGAGACCATTCTTTAGGTAGTGGGTGAAGTATCTTACTCACATTTTCTATTTTGGCATAAACCTTTCCAAGTGATTTTAGTCCATTGAAAATGTTAGTAAATCTAGTAAACATTTCTCCTATGGACTATCTTTCTCCAGTTTAAATAGTTCATACTTATGAACTAGCATGCTTACTTTTTCTTCTTTCACTTGGTTAGTCCCCTCATAAGTGACTTAAAGTTTGTCTCAAATTTCTTTGCCCGAGTCACAACCCAACACTCTATCAAATTCTTGGGGACTTAAGGCACAATTGCTAATAGCCTTAACATTTATTTGGATGAGTTTAATAGCTGCATCATTCCACTCTTCCTCTACCTTGGGTATTTGAACGACATCCATATTTTTAGTAGGAAGATGTGGGCCTTTGACTATGACCCTCCAACATTCATAGTCAAGGGCTTGGATGTAATACATCATCCTGGTCTTCCAATAGTTGTAGTTCTCTCCATTAAATAATGGAGGTCTAGTTGTGGATTGACCCTCTCCTAAACTTGTTGTAAAAATGTTTGTCATTTAAATCTTGCTCTATGGTTGTTAAACCAAATTTCTATAGAGTCTAGGCTCTAATACCAATTGTTGCCCAGTAAATGGACCCTAGAGGGGGGTGATTAAGGTCAATGGCAAATTAAATTCTACCTTAGCTTATTTTTGCAGAATTTAAGATTAAGCTAATTTATCAAGAGATAGAATCAAGTAATGCAAAGATGAAAGAGAGATAAGAGATAAGGAAATTAAATACCAAGAATTGTTATCGAGATTCGGCAATTGCAGCCTATGTCCCCGCCTCAAGCTCTCCGGCTCACAGGTTTCAAACAATCCACTATCGAACAAGCTTCTTCCTTGATAAAGCTCAAACCATTACAATCTTTTTCCAGACTAGGATTACCACCTTCAATGCAAGAGAGCATCCTCTCTTGTCTTTACAAAGCTATCCGGCTTCTCAGACAAGAATCCTCAATCCTTGATTTCCTTTAATACAAATGAAAGTTTGGATTTGAATCCAAATAAAATGCTCCTTATTGAGCTGAATAAGATTGGAATGATCACTCTAAAAATCTCTCAAAAGATTGGGAGTTGAAAGCTCTTATAATGAGAGTTTGAGATTTTAGGTTTTCAACATATAATCTTGATGAGAATTGAATGCAACTAAAGATTTGATCTATAATAGTTCTAGAGTTGTTTGATGTTCATAAATGAACTCAATTTACAGTTGAGCATTCAATCTAGCCGTTGAGAACTCATTAAATTCTAAAATGACCATTAAAAAATTAGCCGTTGAAGAGTTCCCGCATACAGTCGTCAACGAGTGAAACTACCGAATTGAAATTCAGCTACTGCTTCTTCTATTCGTCGACGAGTGCTGGGACTATTGTCCCACTCGTCGACAAATCCTTTGTTTTTCAACAGAATACTCATCTTTTAAGACAAATAAGATGGGAATGAATTCCTTGGTCTTTTAGCATCTCTTTAGCATGATTTTAACCATATTTTAAGATGTCCTAGGGCCTTGAAATAGTTTGCAATTAAGTCATGGCTTCTTAAGGTCAATCTATGATTTTGAGCATTTCAACTTTTCAAGCTAATGAGAACTTTTCACATAAGCCTTAGACTCTCAAAGTAATACAAAATAACTTTAAACCTTCTAGAGAGTTTTCATTCTTCTAGTCTTGATCTTGAGTGATTGTCACTTTCACTTCATGATCCGACTTGGACTTTGAATGAGAACTTCAATCTTCATTGAATCTTCAATTTTGGCTTCAACTGTAAAATGATTAGTTCTTCACTTTGGATATGATCTTTTGATTATCTTCAAAATGATCTTAGATTCTTCTTTGTACATTTTGGAATTTGAATCTTGAATTTAACATTGTACATGAAGCCTTTTTCTTGATAGATCATCATTGACATGTGAAGCTTTTTCCATGCCTCAAGCTTTGAATGTTGGGCTAATGTTCTTACAATCTAAATTTTATATATAAACTTCATAGAAACATTAGTACCAAAAATAATTATTTCATTCTTATGTTATCATCAAAATTATTAGGAGTACACAAGGTTGTAACCTTTAGGCTAACAGATGATGTGATAGGTCCACCAACTTGATTTTATCATGATTAGGATCATTGCATATGATGTCGAAGGACCTTAGAATGATGTGAAATTATGTTTACAAGGATCCTATGGTCAATCTAGGTCATTGAGCATTCAACCATCAAACTTTAAGGACTTTTATACATTAAGTACTAAGCACTTTCAAAATAAAAATAAAACAATAGACCTTCTTGAGAGAGTTGCTCTTCAAACTTGATCTTCGATCTTCTTCATTGATTTCATCTTCATGATCTTCCAAGATTGCTAAAGTAAGACTTCATCTTCTAGTCTTCTTTGGTTTCATCTTCTTCATAACATGTGTTTAAATCTTTTTGCTTTGGATTAGCTTGATCTTCAACTTGATTGGATGGCTTTGTGTCATTGTCATGTTGTATACCTTGGATATTATGCTAATGCTCTTATACACTGAATTTCATAAAAACTTTATGGAGACATTAATAATACAATGATCATTTCATTATTATGTTATCATCAAAAGTATTAAAGGTACTTATGGTTGTAACATTTAGGCTAACAGCGAGCGAGCGAGCGGTGTGCAAAGGACAATGGGCTTTGGGCGCTATGAGGCACACTTTACATTTTTATCCATACAACACATCGGTTAGCAGTTAGAGCGATTAGATTCAATCATTCTGGATCGTGAGTAGTTAGGGAGGTTATTAGGCTCAGCGAAAAGGTGTCTTACCACTTAGGACTCTATATAAGGAGGGGTTGAGAAGGCTCAAACCCACCAGATGAATTAGAGAGCCCAGAAACTCTATCGAATTACAGACAGAGCCCAAAAACAGAGATTTAATCCGTCTAGAGAAAGAAGACAGACCATCCAAAGAGGAAGGAAACCTCTATACCCAGTCCAACCAGAGAAAGTCGAATCATATGCTCATTCGTTGTTCAGATTGGACTAGATCTAATTGAACAGAACAGTTTGTGATTCCAGAAATGGTTAATCACTGAATAGTGCTACTTATAGCCCAATCATGGTGGCAAGCCTAAAAGGCTTAGCCTTTGGTAGTCTATACGATTGACCTACTCAAACAGATCAGTCTAACCGGTTAGTCCTCGGACTGAACCAATTTGACAGATCGACATGAGATGGCTAAATCAAACCACCTAATGTTTTCCTAATAGACTCCTCTAACAGATAGTCTAACCGATTGGTCTATGGATTAAATCAACTTGATTGATCAAATTAAGATAATCCATACAGACTCAACCAAACCAATTGGACCATTCATGTCCATATACCGTTATGCTACCAAAATTATGGTAGAAAGTTGTATGGTTGAGCTAGAATCTCGATTAAAACAGATTAATAATTTAATCGGTTTTGTTAAGTTAAATAAAATGTATTTAACTTATGATTTAATTGAATTTCAATTAGATGGTTGTTTTAATTAAACAAAGTGTTTAATTAATTGAACTGATTTCTAAAATGATTTTTTGGACTAAAAATCATGTTTTCAATGTTTAGATTAATTATTTTATTGAAATGAATTTTTCATAAACTCAATTAATCTATTGTGAGATTTCATTAATTTAATGAATTTTAAATTAATTATTCAGCCATACTCTAAAAGAGGTTTGGTGCACCATAATCCGTCGAGTAGTGCAAACTCATAGGGATTGATCGGTTGAATCTGAGTTGAGTTGTATCCCGGAGATAAGGTTGTTTTTTCCTTTGACATGGGAGGCTTCGACTATCTTAAAGAAAGACTCTTTCGAGAGTCTCCCAACTTACGAGATTCGATTATATGTATATTTGCTATTCAATTGTTTATTTGTCGAACTTACGCAGGAATTTAGGAAATAAATCCAACATAGACAAATTCAACAATATAATAATTCTGAAGAATTGCAATATCCACAATATTGCAATTCCTATCGTCCAAACAAGCCCTAAAATATCAACAAGAAACATACCGGAGATTACAAAAAGGCATTTTCACTAGAGTTCATTTATTCATACTGAAATTGTTTTAAGTCCCACAATTTCCACCAGGTCCTCCAAACAAGAAGGTATGTCCCATGTTACCCTCTTGATCACCATAATATTTCAAGTTGTAGCAATCTGGTTTGTCTACTATATCTCTTGTTACACCCTCATCAGGGCCTTGCAATAAATAAGATTCATTTACGAATTGAATTTTCCTAAAGTAGCATGCATGGTAATAGTTGCCGTCTGGGAAATAACCACTTCCCATTTGAGCACTAGATGCTTCTGGGGGGCCGGTTGTCCTCCCTCCCCAAGTAACTTGGGATGCACCTTTCGCTAAGTCAGTGAATATGGATCTTGGCCAATATCCCACATGTATATTTTCTTCTGTAAATACGAACCACCAATTTCCAGTCACTTGATCCTACAATTTTTTTTTTTTAATTAATAGATAAATGTGATTATGGTAATGAGACTAGGCTACATAAAGCTTTTCGATTCTTCCCTTACGGGTATATATAATAAAAATGAATAAACATGGGAAGACTTAGGTTTTACCTGATAAACATAGGCCATCATGTCAAATTGATCTCCATTGTAAACGGAAGTATTGGTTAAGGGTTCACCAAGAAACACTTCCTTATCAACTTGCACAAAACCTGGACATAGAATATTCCAGCATCCAGTCTTCTGGTAACCATCTGCCTGTTGACATACCAAATGTCAGCGCGAAATGGACCTATTGCAATAATCACTTCCCAAGACAGAAACTCGAAGCTTTAGAACTTACAGTCCAAACAGTAAATATACGGGTGCGGTAATCACCGTATAAATGTGGAGACACCTGATATATCCAACAATGAAGGTCAAATTTCTATTAGGAACAACTGATAGTTAGTAAGAGCATGTAATATAATAGTTTTTTTATAAACATTTCTCCTCTATAAGTTCAGTAGGATGGTTTTGTTGGCCAGTTTTTTAGGGTGTGAAAGAATAGAAGATTGGGGTAAGGAGCAATTCAGAAGAAAAAAAAAGGTTCAACTTCCCACAAATGCAAATAAAGATTTTCTTTTATGGGAGCTCTGCTTCAATGCCGGAAGCAGAGCTCTGCCTCAAAATTATTCTCCTCTCAGTTTCATATATGAAGTGCACCAGCAATGCTTTTTATTGGGGTTGAAATATTTCGCATGCAATTTGAAAAGGGTAATACCCAAACCAAGACCAGGCCTTAATTTACAAGCAAGGCCCTGTTGGCTGTTAATAACCCTATTTCAGGTGAGTAGAGTAAATGAAGAGAAGAAGGTGAAGCTTGTAGAGATGGAAGATGTTAATAACAAAGGACTTACAATCCATCCAGCCTGTATAGAGTTAATTTGATCGAAAGGGCCATTTTCGATCCACATTTGAGCCGAGCTAGTTTGGTCAGCCGCAACTCTTGGGTTATACGCATTAATGAATGCTTTGGCACCATAAAGAACGCTATCCAAACCATTAGTTGGACTTAACGCTTGAAGTGTTGCAAACTGTACAATATATCACTTCCAAAAATCAATTGCAGAATTTTCTAAGGGAATCAACCATGCATGATTGGAACAAATGCAAACTGTACATGATATATATATATATATATATATATGAATAATGTTGTCAAGACTAGTAAAGTACTATAATTGGAACAAATGTAAGGCATCCTATTGACCATGGGGGTCTATTTTGTCACAGATCTTGTGTACCCTGCTAATGGACAGGGCATGTTAGTAAAAATACAAGTTGGGAAGGACAAATTCCTCTTAGTGTGTTTTTACCAATACACACTAATTTGTGTGTTTTTGGTTGTGTGTTTGTGTCTCCAACAAAAAATGTGGAAGAAATCCCCATCCAAATGAAAAGTAAGACTATTGTTTTCAAACAGAATAAATTTCCCCCGAGAAATTTTGAGATGGAAAACGGACCACAGGGTTCCCTTCCAAACCAACTACCCAATCACAAATTGACACGTGACATTGAATTTTGTTTTATTTTTTTTTCCTAATGTGTTGAAATTTGATTGGGGTGGTCAGGTTAGAAGACCTTGCGATCCTCTAATTAGAACTCGAGATGAGATATATGCATATGAAAAGTTGTGGGCATGTTACATTTGATAAATGGAAATACAGAAACAGAGAACAATTATATTTTATCTTATAAATTTAATATTTCTTTTTGTCCCAATTGTTGGTTATTATGGGGTCTACAGTATAAAAAAATTAGAGTCATAACAATACCGGAGCTATTATTAGGTTAAAGAAGATATAAGCTCACAATGGAGAAAATATATATATATATATATATATATATATATATACACACGATGACTTACATGACTACCAGAAGCATTAGGTGCAAGTGGATGAATACGGGCAAATGTTTTGGATCTTATTAAATCTTCTTTTCGAGTTCTTCGAATTGGAACAGATCCTGCTGGGCATCCTTTACTCTTGATACCAACCCTTATTTGGTTAGCTGTTGAGGAAGCTTCATTTGTCATGCCTTTCAATGGAAAACTAGGTCTCATCTGTACAAAATTTTCATTGAAGAATATTACCAAGGCAATGGCATGGTTGGTGGTAGACAGAAAAATTGAAATTATAATAGTTTTCAGAACAAAGAGATATAAAAAGATAACTAGGTCGTCACCAGTAATCAAAAGAATTTATCTCATCATTTGTCTTCTTCTCTACTTTCTTTGATTAGGTGAGCTCTATACCAAGATCTTGTGATTCTTCAAAGAGAATGAAAAGAAATACAGGAAATAACTATGTACCTGGATCTTGTGATTCTTCAATAAAGGATGGTCAAAAGCAAGTTGCTTATGGATATCTATACAATCAATTACATCCCCGTACTCGGTCTACAAAATTAAACAAAATCATAATAAATTTTAGTAGTATTAGAGAAAAAACATGCCATGGTATCAAGCACTGAAGATGACACTTGTACAAGCTACAAGTGATTATGACACTGAAGAGAGTTATCAACACGGTGCAGACCACAAAAATCCTTTTAGCATATGGTGTCCCAACCCTGACAAGGAATCCTTTCGGACACATGCAATCACCCACAAACCATATGCCTCAGGCAAGCTCGGGAGGAGTTGAACTCGAGACATTGGGGATCTCCCCCACGAACCATTTGAGCTAACCGACCATTAAATTTATGTATTACAAACGTTTGTACCTCAATGGTCTTGAGGGGTGGCTTGTTTATAAGCTTGAGTTGTCTTTCCAACTCCATATCTTCTTCTTGCAATCCATAGCTACTGCACAAGCTAATAGACAAAAGCAACAGCAATGTGATTCCTTTCAAATTCATTGCATCACCAATAAACCCTCCAGGTGCCGTGAATCTAAATTTGATTTATCCCCTTCAATACACAGCATGATGTACATTTTATATGGAGGAAACCACTCTGCTTGTGAATTGAAGAATCTAGTTGTATTGACAATACTTGCTTTATTTAGAGAATATGGTATGGATAATTTAAGCAACAGTATAATTTCAAATTTTCCTATCTGGGTTTTTGAGAAATTATTCCAAAAAAGAAAAAAAGGACAAATGGATTACAATGTATTCATGTATAGAAGGATTTTTCATCTATATAATAATATAATGCTTTGGAATTCTCTCCGATTATAATACTTGCTTTATTTAGAGAATATGGTATGGCTAATTTAAGCAAGGGTATAATTTCAAAATTTCCTATCTGTGTTTGTGAAAAAAATATTCCAAGAAGGAAAAAAAGACAAATGGATTACAATGTATTCATGTATACTAGTTTTTTTCATATATATAATGACTTGGAATTCTCTACGGTTATAACCTGACTCCTTGGAGTCCGATTACGTCCAATAGGTTAACACGTGTCCCTTTTAATACCCCTTAATTGTGATTAAGATTCACTAACCCTTAGGGTTCAACCATCTAACCTTAGTTTAAAAAATATTAACGTTAAAGGTTAAAAGAGTACTAAAAAGGCTTTTGTGCCGTAGAGGATTCCAAGTCATCTATAGAAAGGAATGAAATCCTTTACTGTTATAACCGGATTCAGGGAGTCTGGTTACGCCTCTGAGGTTGTAACATTTTCCTTTTGACACCCCTTAACTGTGGTTAAGATTCACCCACACCTAGGGTACCATCATTGGTTTTTTTTGGAAAAAAAATATTTTAATAGTTTTTCTAACCATGTTTAAAAAAATTAATATTTTTTTCTAAAAATCAAGAATAGGTTGGTGAACCCTAGGAGTGGATGAATCTTAACCACAATTAAAGGGTGTCAAAAGGGACATGTGGCAACCTCAGGGCTGTAACCGGACTCTCCCAAGTCCAGTTATAACCGTAGATGATTTCATTCCCTCTAGAAAACTAAACATACAAGATTTTTCCAATCCGTTCACCCTTAGAAGAACCAAATAATAAAGAACCAGAGTGCAGTTTTTTTTTGTTTTTTTTTATGAAGAACCAGAGTACAGTTCACTAACAGCACGCAAGTTTGAGGATATTGATGTTCTGCACTGATTTTGACTGGTCAGGGAAGTGATATAAATCATAGATTTGTAACTCCACAAGTGGTTCTACAAATGTGATATAAGGGTATTTTCATCTAAAATTTTGAATGTTTCTCAAAATACTCCGCCACTAGCGATCCTTTTCGCATATTTTTTCATCAGAGCTCCCTTTCATATTTAAACTTTTAACATAAAAATAACAATTTTATGTATAAATTAATTTTATTTCAAACTAGTGGGCAGCATGTGCAATGCACGTGTGAGAGAGAGAGAGAGAGGGGAAGGGGAGAGAGACTATGAAGTGGGATCCTAGTGAGAGCATTTTGAAAAAAAAAAGATAATATTTTGGGTATAGAAATTTGAGACTTTTTAGATTAAAAAAATAAATTGCGAGAGACGCGTAAGTATAGAAAAGGACATTTTGAGAACCAAAAGGCCCTACTTTTTCTCTTAAAAAATAGTTACCAGTTACCACTTAGAGAGGGTGTGCCTCTTCGTTGAGAGGAACCAAGGAGGGAACTTGAGAGAAGATAAAGATAAAGATTTGAGGGAATTGTGGAGATATAAAGGGATTATTGTTAGTTGTAGTTGATATTACTTCAATACCCCTACTAACTTTTCTCATGTAAAATAAGATAACATAATATCTTAATTTTTTCTATATGGAGTTATGGACAAAATAGGAAAAATATAAAAGATTCACCTTACTAACTAAGTTCACAGTAAGATACCATAAAATTGGCACTCATTAAGAAAATTAGGAAAAAAATCAACTAACGTTTTAACCCCGCTTCTCTTATTATAATAGTAGAGATTTTATTAACTTTTAAGCTTAAATTTAATAAATGATGAATATATTAAATACAAAATTGTATATGTATATTTAGAAGTGAATTTGGGTATTATATATGACCTATTGAGTATGGTGCCAACGTAAACCCAACCCAATTATAATCGGGTTGTAAACATTAAAGCCAAATCCGTAAATCCAAAACCTCAACCCTAACTTATGTATAGGGATATCAATCCGGCCCTTTAATGAGGGGCCTGGCCCTTCGAAGTCCGCAATCTAAGAGTACTAAAACTTCGTCGTGTTGCTCTTTGAGTTGCATTGTCGGCAAAGCCCATATATATATATATATATATATATATATATATATATATATTTGTTCTTTTGGCATTGGCCTGAACCTGACCTAGCCTTGGCCATTGAGGGTAGGGCTTGGGCCTAGCCCGGCCAATTCAAACCCTCTAAGGGCTAGGGCCTCACCCTGTTGAATGAGGGCCAAGCCTCATAAAACCTAAGCCATGGCCCGTCCCTTTGACAGCCCTACTTATGTAACGGCGGGTGAGTTCAGAGATTTTCACATCCTCAATTCATTTTCTTTATGCTACTTTTTCTCTTATAACTTATGTAGGTGTGTCAATGGACCAGGCTTGTCAGTCCAAAAGATGTCAGGGTTCTAGTCTGATGTCAAGGCTCAGTATAAGAGATCAAAGCACAGTCAACTCTGATTGAACTCTCCTTGAATTCAATTGTAACCATCGGTCAACATTGCCCCTTTTAAGTTTTAACCCTTATTAACTATGGTTAAGATTCACTAACCCTTGAAGAAAAAATATTAAAAAACATTTAACTCTTGTTAAAAAAAATATCTAATATATATATATATATATATATATATATATATCTTAAAATAATAAAAAAATCAACCTTTCATCATTATTGATCTTATTTGTTCATGATTTCCTTAGTTGAGGTTAACAGTCATCATGTTATCGCTCTGCTATACATTGTTCCAAATAACTGAAATCTTCCAAAGAGCTGAAATGACATTACTCTTCCAAAGAGCTGAAATCTTCAAGGTGAAATTCCTCATCAGTACCGTCCAAAAAAAAAAATCCTATCAGAACGTAGATAATGATAATGTCAAATATATAGTTGAATATCCAGATGGAAATGTACAAATCAGAATTCAATCTTTCCGCAAAACAATCCTCAACATTAGAGACATTGAAACAGTCATCCCAATCGTCTTGCTCTTCCATTCCTACAAGAATCACAAACCTATTAGGAGTCAAAATATCCACTATCTCACATCTATAAGCACCCCATTTTTTCACCCCTACTCCTCTCTCTCATTCTCCAAGCTTCAAGGGACCCAAGTTCAACCCAAAAGCTAACACTCTCAAAACCTAGCCCATTACCCCAACCAAAACTTTTTGTCTCAAACTAAATACCAAGGTCCAAGCCCAAATACCCAAACCAGAACCCCCACTAGCCAAGACCATAGCCCAGATACTCAAACTTGGCCCAAGAATCGAGCAAAAAGTCAAAATTGATCAAAACCATGAATTGGTGCCAAACCCTTTACCATCATTTTATATTCAGTCCAAATCAGGAATGTCAAAACTTATAGTACCGACATTTCCTCTTTGATGCTAAAACCTAGAGATCCCAGGTATCCCTAGTGTGGGGCAGACCTGTTTCAGTGTTTAAGATCAAAATGTCAGTATTGTGAATACCAACATTCCCTTTTTTTTTTTGCCTCTGTTGTGTTGGCGGTACTGTGTTAACCACCAATCCAGCCAGCTACGCGGAATAGTATGAAACCACTTGCAACTCCCAATTGTCTCTCTCTGACCCACCTAACCCCTTTCTATTTGCCACCATGCCCTAACCTCCCCAAATTCTATAAAATACCCACCCCATTCTCCCTTTGATTCCATCCAAAAATTCTAGGTATCAAACCCCTTGCAAACTGCAAACCCAACATCAAACCCCTTTACCCTTAGTATTTTCAGTCATAGGAGTTGACTTGAACCTAAGGAAAAGCTTTGGCTATCCTCTTTTGGGAGGTCACTCTCCTCCTAGCCATTGGACGCCCTTACCTTGAAGCTTTGAAGGATCCCCCTTAAAGAGTATGTTCCTTCTTTATTTCTTTAATTTCTTCCAAATTTATTTTACTCCTAATCCACGTCTAGGAGTATGATATCCTTTAGCCATCACAGTGTAGTGAGGGCCCCTTGCCTTGAACTCAACAAAGCAAGGGGTCCCCATGAAGAATGAAGAAGATGCTTACCTCTCTCTCTTTTCCATTCATGCATGGTCCCTTTTCATCTCTGTTATGGTCTTTGCACTAGAATGTCGCTAGTTGCATTACTAACATTCCCATCTTCAACTATTATGGAAATGTCGGTATAACAACCACCGACATTCGGAGCAGAAGCCCTGAACAGCAGCAGAATCCTCTCCTCTTGGCTTTTTAGGCTACTCCAGGGTTTGTTTTGAGCTTTTTACATGTCTCTCTTTGTATTTGGCATCTTTTGACCTCAATTAGGAGCCTCCCCCATAGCAGGCATCACTACATTCGTCAAGAACCCTGAATGGCAATACTGAGATTATCGTCATTCTGGGACTTGTCGAATCCCTTGTTTCTCTCTCTTTTAGACCTAGCCCTTGGTCTCTAGGCCTAGCCCAGGCCTTTGCAGCACCCCTAATCCCCCTCTGGTTCCCCTTGATCCTAAAAATCTCCCTGGGGAGCAACCAAACCTAGATCAGCTCAATGTATTTCTAGATTTTGACTATACCTAAAATGTTGGTACTGAGATCACCGACCTTCCAGGTACGCTCAGTGGCTGGCTTGTTCCTCTAACCATGGGAGTCCCCCTATACTCCAAATCTCGCCTAAACCCCTGGTCCCCTCTAGGACCTCCTTTTCATTGCAATGCTGGTTTACAGCCTTTCTTGAATTGGCGCCAATCCCAATACCACCATTTCCGTTTTATAAAAAATTTGAATTAGCAGTATTGAGATTACCACAAATTCAAGCAGTGCTGTAAAAACAGCACTACCTCTGGTATCCAGTCCATATAGGAGGCCAACCTAGGCCCTGCATTTTGTTATGGATCCTCTCCTAACCATAACCTCCACCTTGGGTTTACTTCTAACCCTAGTTAGCTTACCTAACTCACTTGCTCCGTAATAAGCCTAAACTACTATCTTAAAATTTAAAAATAATATAAAATGAAAATACCAAATGCAATCAACCACCTGCCTTTGTCGATAGAACTACACTAGTCTAATCCTACAAAGCTGGTATGTAGGCAACCCTAGTCCAAATCCGATCTTCCCCTAGGATAGTCCCCTTCTTGTGCCTATTAACTTGTTAATTAGCATAATCATAATACTTAGGCAATTTCTCTTAAACTTTATGTTGTTTGACATCAATCTAGGGAGTAGGTAACCATTTAGGATGGGGGTCCAGGGTGCCTAACCAATTCCTTGAGACTTAATCAAAGCGCTTACCAAGATCTCGATCTAGATCATTGACCCTTATCCACTTTATCCGAAATTTATTTTCTCCCTTAATTAAATAGGTGATGGCTCCATTTTGGCGTTTAGCATCGTTCCTTCACAGGGCCAGGAAGGTTAGCTAGAGATTTCTTGAACAAACACTAGCTCCTATCAGTTCCGGCCTAGAAGGAAAGATAGTAAATTCTCATGCTCACAAGATTCATATTATAATATTATTCAATCAAAACCAGGAAAAACTTTCACATCTGACACTGATGTCGTCTAACAGTAAAACTTCTTTTGGCCATAACTTTTGATCCAAACTTTCAATTGACTATTATGACATATGACTTTGGGGTAGATCGACAAGATTAATACAACTTGAATTTCCATGCAATTTTTCGACGCTTAGATTTCCGTTCTGGGTTCATTTGGCAGGGTTTTGGAGCCTTTTTTATTTTATTTTAGGGGCATTTTCATAATTTTATCGCTATAGATATTTTGTAATTCGTCCCTAGGGTTTTTTAGTTCCCTATTTAAGCTCTCTTTTTGCATTTTTGTAATCAAACTTGAAGTAACCCTAATCTAAAGCAACAGCAGACTCTTTTTCTTCCCTCTTTTCTTTGTCTTTAATTTTTCACTCCATTTAGACACTTCTCTACATATGTCACGCCCACAATTCCAAATGAATGATCCCCAACTTTGCACAATTGAAAAGGATAGTTTTGAGATTAACCAAGAATTCCTCAGACATGATTTCTATTCCGACATCAATAAGTATGCAAGAACATGGTATTTCAAAACATTTAGTCAACTCGAGAACAAGTCAAATTAGAGACAAATATTATAGCTTTCTCCGCAAATACACAACTCATATACACTTTTTTTAATGGTACAAAATCTATGTCCGAGAAAACTCGAGATATTTTCCATTTTTTCAAGAAATTGATGTTACAGGCAAAATAATAACGTCATGGCAAACTTCTAATGGACAAATATTAGAATCAATTTATCCCCCATTAGAAGAAATTCAGTTTCATGTTGGAAACAATAATATTACATATTCTCATTTCAAAACTAGAATTGATCTACAAAATTCAACCCCTACTAGAGATATCCAACACATCACTAAACATAACTTTACAAATCAATGTTTAAAAATTATAGGAGATCACTTGACCCAAGTCAAACACTTGGTCCAACGAGAATAGCTTGCTTCAACAAAACCTATTGACATTCCACTTTTACACCTCAAAACCCAAAACCTCTTGCAAAACAACTCTTGGCATCCAAAATTAGAGATGAAATCAACAAATCGATTAAAAATATTAGACAAAATACTTAGCTTAGCTTCTTAGGGTCTTGACACCCTAGAGGCATCCAGAACAAAAACTAGTGGCATATTGTAACAAGTGAAAATTCTGGTGAACCCCAAAAATAATATTTGAGTTGAGAGCTAGGTCTTCTTAAGCTCTATATGCCTTAATTTTAACAAATTAAATTATTAACTAAGAGATGATAAATTAAAGTGCGGAATTAAGAAAGACAAAAAAGCCACAACAAAAGGATTTTTACGTGGAAACCCTTTCGGAAAAAACCATGGAACCTAATCCAGCAAAGAAATAGCACTAAGAGTAAAAGAAAACAAATATTTACAAAACTCAAATTGTACTCAACCAGACTTGACAAAATGGTCCTTAGTACTCAGACATCCATGCCTCAATAAGCAATCACGAAACCCACAAGTCTCACAATCTACCACAGTAGCCCGTGTTTCTCCTAAATCTCCATAACCACGATCTCTCGATCGATCTCCATAAATGACGGCTACAGATTTCTCTACCCAAAAATAACCACGATCCTCCTTGGATCGATCTCCTTCGCAAAGGCTTCAGATTACTCCGACCAAATTGTTCTTAACAAGAACAGGTTGATGGTTGTTCAAATAACAAACCCTAGTTAAATTTCAATCACATGTAATAATCAAGCAAGCAAGAAACAATCAATGGCTTGCAATCTCTAGGATGGAAGAGGAGAGGAGAATGGATTTGGGAAATCCTAATAGTCTCAATAAAACTCTCTCAAACACTCTTAGGTTCATTCTGGGGAACAAACCAATATATAGGGAAGCTAAAAATAGAATTGTAGTCCAAACAGAATTCTATTTTCGCATAGTCCGTTCGAATGGGTCAGGCTTCGTTCGTACGGGTTTGGACTCCGTTTACATGCCCTGTCGAATGGTGTGCCAGTCAACCTACTGGAATTGCAAATTATGCACATCCATTCGAATGACCTCCGTTCCGTTCGAACGGCTAGAGGCCTATTCGAGCACCCAACTCCGGATTTTCATATTTTATACTCTTTTGACTGGAAATCCCTCAAACAATCAAATCACTAGTCACCTAAGGTATATTGATTATTCTAAGTCAATTCATCGTAAGGTATACTAAGTATCTAGGTCACTTACCATCCTACTGAGCGAGACGAAGGATATGATCGGAATGTCTTCAGTATTCATCAATCACTAGGAAGGATACACACGTAGGTAAGGACTCAAGATACAGGGGACAAAGGTGAGAATGCTTTCCCATGACTCTGTTGACTGTGGCTTGCTAGAGAGACGCGGCAATGGCTTCTTCTGCTTTGCTTGCCGAGGCAGCTTGGTGTAGGTTGGTTCAAATGGCTTTTGATACTAAGAGTCTGTTTGTTTTTGAAAATCTTTTTCAGAAAAGTGTAGAAGATTTTTTGTAAAGATTTTTTTTTATGGAAGAATGCTCAGTTACCTTTCAGATTTGCCAGTAAATAGCCTTTGTTCAGGGCTTAATGGGATTTTTTGATTTGTTTTTCACTCTCAGAGGGTGGAGAATGGTTTAGAGCAGAATGCTGCCAGAGGTAAACGAGCTTGTCTAGGTGTTGTTGTAAGCTGAGGACCCTGGCTAGGGGGAAGCTGGCTGAAGAGTTCTAGTAGCTTCTGAACTCTTTCCCGGGAAGAGTACTACTAGGAGCAATTGGGGCTTCCACTGGGATTAGAAGATTGTTATAGCCTGCTCCCGGGGAACTGCTGGGGAGTAAGTCTCTGTTGTAGACTGCTGCCGAGTAGTTTGGGGATTTCCACTCTGCTGGGGATTTCCCAATGTTCGCCCTTCTGTTGGGGAAATGTTTTTTGGGGGATTCTCTACTGGGAATGCCTGGAGTTAATCGTCTGCTAGGGATGTACCTTGTTGGAATCTCTGTTGGGGATACTGATCCACTGAGAGAGGCTGGTTACTAGGGATGATTGTGGAGTCCAGTGGGACTGATTGCTGCCGGGTTCTGTTGTCAAACTGCTCTTCAGCTTTTCTCCCTTTTTTACACTTGGAATGACCAAGTCATGGGATTCGCATGTTTTTTGCGCGATGAGGCTGTTGCCGGTTTTCCTCATACCTACGAAGCTGATTGATTTTTTGTCCCTTTTTTTACCCTAGTCGCAAGACTAAGCCTGGGAGTCACGTAATTTTTGCGCAATGAGGCCGTTTCCGGTTTTCACTCATGGCCGAAATTTTGCGGAGGGTTTGGGTCCTCTCCTTTCATTGCCCTGATCGACACTTGCCGATGTTGCTACTCCACTGAGGGATGGAGATGTAATATTATACTTGCACTCGCAGTTTCTAGGGGATCTAGGAGGACTTAGAGTGGGACGAAATGTAGGCTAGGGGATCGAAGTTTGGAACACCTTGGATTGCTCTTCTTCTTATTGCAATTGACTTGCATGGGGATCTTTTGTTGGAGATTTTTTTTAGGCTCCCCTGGGGATTGTCCTCTCTGGTAGAGGCTGACTTTTGGGGATTCTTCCTTATTTGAGGGATTCTTCGGAGAAGGGTTTTTTTTATTCCACTGGGGAAAGATTGTTTCCACTGGGAGCTGCTTTTGGAGAAGTTGATTCTGTTGGGGGAAAAGCCCAGAGAGATTATTTTCTTGCTCGGGGAGTCCCTAACTTAGAGAATGTTTCAGCTTCTATTTTGGGATTTCCTTTAATGGAATGTTTTGTAAGCTTGGTGTCTACTCCGCCGTGGGAGTTGGGAGAGTTGGTCTCTGCTTGGGGAGTGACTCTGTGGGGAATAGTAATCTCTGTGGAAAAAGAGCTAGAGGAAGTTTTGTCACGACCCAAAATACCCCCTAAGAGTTAGGAGACTTTGGCAATGTGACCACCATGTCATGCCATCCTGTCATGACACATAAGGCGTACATAACATTCTGCAAGAGCATACAAGGCACGCTAAAAGGCGAACCTGAAAATTTCTTCTTGACAGTGTAATCTTCCACGTGCTAATATAAACAAAATACTGAATGATAACTAAATCTGTATACAAGGTCCATTACTTGAGTTATCAACTCAATTTCAATAAAACAACTCCCACAAGATCAACCCAAATAAATGTCTCTCCCTCTCATCACTCAACCATCATTGATGACTGCCCATCAGCTTCCTGGCATACTCCTCCACGATCCTTGGTTCAAGAGCACAACCATCCAACCTGTGACCTGCCGAAGATAACAATTTCGACTGAGCATTGAATACTCAGCTTCTACCAACCACTAACTAGCAGGGCTATGACATCAAAATAGAATACATGTGCGTAGAAACTTAAACAATTCATATGTATACTTTAATCAGAGTGCGGAAACCATACTTTAAATCTTTACTTTCAAAACCTTACATCTTTGAGCTAAACCAATAGTTAGAACCAAATCATACTTTGAGCGAACTGCACTTTTTCAAAAATGTACTTTGAGATCATTCTTTACAAAACATACTTAGAGTTCTTTCTTTAAAACCATTTTTTACAAGGGTTTATCACATAACCTTGTCAAAATCTCATTTCTTTCAAAACATACTTTACAAGGGGATATCACATATCCTTCTTCCAAAACTTACTTTACAAGGGGATATCACATATCCTTTTTCTTATTCAGCTTTATCAAGGGGCATCACATACCCTTTGTCAGAATCACATACTTTACAAGGGGGCCTCACATACCTATTATTCTTATTCAGCTTTATCAGGGGGCATGTAAATACCCTTCGTTCGAATCCACTTTCTCAGGGGGTATGTAAAATACCCTTTTCCGAACCACGCTTTACATGGGGGCATCACAATACCCTTCTTTCTTATTCAGCTTTATCAAGGGGCATGTAAATACCCTTTGTTCGAATCCACTTTCTCAGGGGGTATGTAAAATACCCTTTTCCGAACCATGCTTTACAAGGGGGTGTCAAATACCCATTTCATGAATCATACTTTCCACCTTTCTCAGGGGGTATGTAAATACCCTTGTTCGAATCCACTTTCTCAGGGGGTATGTAAAATACCCTTTTCCGAACCATGCTTTACAAGGGGGTGTCAAGTACCCATTTCGTGAATCATACTTTCCAGCTTTACAAGGGGGCATGCAAATACCCTTTTCAGAAACTTCACTTTACAAGGGGGTATCCAATACCCTTCATCAAAACCTTTTCACTTTAAAGGGGGTATGTAAATACCCTTTTCAAAACCTTACTTTACCAACCTTCTTTGAAAACCATACTTTAAAGGGGTACTAAATACCTTTTCAGAAATCTTACTTTAAAAGGGGGTCTCCAATACCCTTCATTTGAAAACATACTTTACAATTCTTTATGAGGAGGGATTGAATACCCTTTTGTCAAAAATCATTCTTTACAAGCTTACAAGGAGGGAGTAATTACCCTTTGTTTCAAAAATCATCTTTGAGTACTTAACACTTACAGAAAAACTCCTTTTTCAATTTTCCTTTACTTATACCAAACTCATCACATGTTTAAAACTGAACAATTCCATACTTTTCATCATAACCAAACCCTTTTTATCATTTGATGATAATAAACCAACTTTCATAAGAAAAACCATCTTTTATACCTCACTTTTACCAAAAACATGCTCTACATATTACTTTCAATACATAAATCACAACAAAGATAGTTAGTAGAGGGTATCTACTTATGAAATCATAACAAGGCAATTTAATAGAAGGTATGTACCTTTCAAAACCAAATCCCTACGGTTTATAGCTTGCGAATACTCCTTGGTAGCACGATCCAAGCTTAGGAAGAAAGCTTGAAGTGAAAAATCAACTCCACTTGATCACTAGCACAAAGCCTAGAAGAACCCAAGCTCTTCTCCCTCTTTTCCTTCAACTTTCTCTCAAAAATCTACTCTCTAGGGTTCTTGTAACCCTAGCCACGAAATTGTGGTTTATATAGGCCAAGGGGTGAGGCCAAAGACCATTACACCCCCTAAATATCTGAAGGAGTCGGTTCCAAGGCCAAATCATGCACCAAGGATCTATCCGTCATGAGCAAGGATAGATCCTTCAAAAAACCCTTCTCTGGCCAAAAAATCCATACAAAATTGGGGTTGATAGATCGATCGGTCATGGGGATGGATAGATCCATCAGTGTATGGGATTGAAGGATCTATCCTCCCCAAACTAGATAGATCCTTCACTGTTCATTCTTTTATTTTCCCTGCTGTGGTATTTCGACCATAACTTTTGACTCGGTGATCTAATTTTGATGATTCAACTTTTTTTGGATTCTAAATTCAAAGGGGAACAACTTTCATGTTTTGTACAACTCCAAATTCTTCTTTCTTCATAATCCAAAGTTGCCATAAAGCTGACTGGTCAGGAATTTCAGCAGAAAATTTCCTAAAACCCACTTTTCACCTTGCTTCGACTCATAATTGGGAAATGTGATAAACATGAACCTCGAAGCGGATCTCGATATCTTTCTAATGGCTCAAGAATCACTCGATTCTGAGTTCGGATGAGAAAACTAGAGTTCTCTTAAGTTGAGGGAATTTTCAAAAATCCCTCTTTACGACACTTAAGAGTATTGCATCCTCTTGTTTCATTTATACCAAATAACCTAAACAAGTTTCACATATATTTTCATTCATTTGATACCTCCTTTCATTTTAAAACATGAAGCCATCATCCCATTAAGGGTTTAGGCCTGGAAAAGCACTATTCACAGCACTATTCATGGCACTATTCACAGCCTAGTGAACTTGGTTCCGGGGTTCTACATCCTCCCCCCCCTTATAAGAATTTCGTCCTCGAAATTAGGATGATACTTCGACAAATGGTTATACTTTTCCCACGCGTATCCGGGCTTAAGCACCCTAGACATGACTAACACATGGAATTACCTGGGCATTATATGTAACTAAACACCGATCATATAACAGAAACATTCATATCATATAATTTGCGCCTTTATATATTTAAGGCCACAGCCTGTCTATTCCTATAGAACATCCCCCTTTACAAAAAATTTATATCCAACCACCTCATATGTCATTAGAGGCCTAGGTAACCAAAACTAACATAGCAAAGACTCTGCCCTACTTCGCCTGACGAGGCGGCTGTGTAGGTTGCTGGGGCCTGAAAGTCTGAGCAAACTCCTGTTGAGTAGCCTGACGAGTTGGAACTCTGCTCCCCTGTGATTGAACATGCTGGAAGTGACTAGGACAATCCCTAATCAAGTGTCCTTGCCTACCGCAATGAAAACACCCACTGGTGAGTCTTCGGCAATTCCCAGCTCTATGACTCTTGCCACAGTGAGCACAAGTCTCAAACACAGATGTCGAGGACGTCGCCGGCACACATCGAGTGGCCTGTGGTGCAAATGGAGGCCCCTGTGTCAGTGAAGGCCCAAATGTTTGGTAAGGGCCAGTCGTAGCCCGTTTCTCAGGTGGTGATGAACCGTTGGACTGACCACCAATCAAGGCTCCCTCTCTCCTCTTGGAGAACTCCTCCGAATTCTTCACGATGATCTTCGCCTTGCTCACTACGTCTCCCCAGGTTCCTACCTGGAGCACGGTGATCCTATCCCTGATAAAGGCCTTCAGCCCTCTTTCAAACTTCCTAACTCTCATGTGCTCAGATGCGATCATCTGAGGTGCAAACCTTGACAACTCCGTGAATTTGGCCTCGTACTCAGCCACAGTCATCTCTTCCTGCTCGAGGGACACCAACTCCCACTCCTTCTGCTCCCTGTTAAAAATTGGGAAATACTACCTATAGAAGACGTCCATGAACTCTCCCCACGTCCATGGCTCTCCTGCCTTTGTTACATCCCTCTGCCTCAGTGCAGCCCTCCACTAGTATTCAGCTTCACCTTCCATCACGAAGGAAGCCCATCCACCCTTTGCTCATCAGTACAGCGGAGTGCCTGAAAGATTTTCTCCAACTGCATTATCCAGGCCTCGGCTACCATCGGGTCCATCATCCTATAGAAGCTAGGAGGGCGAAGCCTCCTGAATGCCTCAAGTCCTGCAGTGTGATGGACTGGCGGAAACCCAAGTGTAGTAGTACAGCCAGGACAGCCATGGTTTCTACCATCGTCTCCAAAAGTCAGGAGATGTCAGGCTGTTCGTTGCCCAATGGAGCCTCTCCTCCATTCCCCCTGGTCTAGTGTCCATGACCCCTGGTGTTACGTCTCATGATTGTATCCTGAGAACAATAACACAACATGAGTGTAACGAGAAGTCAAGCTCTTCGAACATAGCAATTCAATGAGCGTACAAGGTTTATAAGGTGCATAGTATACATCAGGGTATAAACATACAATAGTAGGCATACAACGACCTAAGTCCTTGGTTCCACGAATACTTCAAGCCTCCTAACTTTTAAGACTCAGGCAAAACCACTAGTCTAACTCGGAATACAATTCCCTTCTCGAACCTATTGCCTTTTCTCTGATACCGATGTCGCGATATCAGACATAATAATATGACATACTCCAACTCGAAGGAGAGTGTCAAACTTGGAAGAAAACCTTAAGCCAAGATACCTTATCCCTAAGGGAGCTAATGCCTAAGCTCTGATACCACTTCTGTCATGACCCAAAATACCCCCTACGAGTTAGGAGACTTTGGCAATGTGACCGCCGTGTCATGCCATCCTGTCATGACACATAAGGCATACATAACATTCTGCAAGAGCATACAAGGCACGCTAAAAGGCGAACCTGAAAATTTCTTCTTGACAGTGTAATCTTCCACATGCTAAAATAAACAAATTACTGAATAATAACTAAATCTGTATACAAGGTCCATTACTTGAGTTATCAACTCAATTTCAATACAACAACTCCCACAAGATCAACCCAAATACATGTCTCTCCCTCTCATCACTCAACCATCATTGATGACTGCCCATCAGCTTCCCGGCATACTCCTCCACGATCCTTGGTTCAAGAGCACAACCATCTAACCTGTGACCTGCCGAAGATAACAACTTCGACTGAGCATTGAATACTCAGCGTCTACCAACCACTAACTAGTAGGACTATGACGTCAAAATAGAATACATGTGCGTAGAAACTTAAACAATTCATATGTATACTTTAATCAAAGTGCGGAAACCATACTTTAAATCTTTACTTTCAAAACCTTACATCTTTGAGCAAAACCAATACTTAGAACCAAATCATACTTTGAGCGAACTGTACTTTTTCAGAAATGTACTTTGAGATCATTCTTTACAAAGCATACTTACAGTTCTTTCCTTAAAAACATTCTTTACGAGGGTTTATCACATTGCCTTGTCAAAATCTCATTTCTTTCAAAACATACTTTACAAGGGGATATCACATATCCTTTTTACAAAACATACTTTACAAGGGGATATCACATATCCTTTTTCCAGATATCACATATCCTTTTTCCAAAACTTACTTTACAAGGGGATATCACATATCCTTTTTCCAAAACTTACTTTACAAGGGGATATCACATATCCTTTTTCTTATTCAGCTTTATCAGGGGGCATCACATACCTTTTGTCAGAATCACATACTTTACAAGGGGGCCTCATGTAGAACCCCAGAAATTTTGCTCATGTCTTGGAATGTGTGCCAAGGCATGATACCTTGTAATGTCCAATTTCATGAACTGATGATTTGAAAACGTAGAGAATTGTCTCAAGGATGCTATAATTAATTAAATAAATTATCTAATAATAAACTATAGCCTTACAAGTGTCCTAGGCAAGTTTAGAAGAGGTTAGAATAGAAGTAGGACAAGTCCAAATAGTAGGAATGGGTGAAAAATGGACGCAGTGTCAAAAACCTGCAGACCACCAATCGCTCGGTCCACTGTAGCGATCGATCGGAGGCTATCGACTGGTTAACTTTTTTGTATGGGGAAAAATTCCAGAAAGCATGTTTTTGACCGATCGCTCGGTAGGCAACTGATCGATCGGTCATAACCACTGATCGCTCAGTCCCTCGCGTTTTGCAGAAATTTAAGTAAGGGTGTTTTCGTCTTTTGGGCGTTTCACTCATGCCTTAAAGGCCTTGCCCGAGCATTTGAGGGTTCATAAACCCTAAGTAGAGACTTTCAGAGATAAGGAGAGAAGAGAAAGGGGATTCTAAACCTAGGGTTTGCTTTTGAGAAGAAATCAAAGGGGTTTGAAGGCCCTAGATCACTTCAAGCTCGTTTTCCTCCAAGTTCAAGGTCCAAGCTCGTAAGGACTACGCTCTCCAGGCTAGGGCAGCGGCTCACGCACATTTTTGCAAGGGATTTCTTCCCTCATTTGGCAAGGTCGGTACCTTTTACTACCCTCCTAGTCATGGTTCTCCCCTTTTCTTTCCCTATTCCTTGTTCTTCATCATCTATAAATGTGCTACGATTTGGGATGTATGGATGTTGTGAATGGAGATGGTTATTGGCGATTGGATGCCATATGAATGATGTAATGAATGAGAAAGGGGAAGGGTATTGTACCAATAATAAACATACGAGTATGTTGTGAATATGAATCCACCTACAAAAGCATGATATAGGTTTGATCAATAATGTACACACCCCATGTTTGATGAAATGCCAAGGTGAATAAAACGAATTATAAATTAAGAAATGCATGCTTAATTAATTATGGAAATTGTTAGGGCCTATGATAGTGTGCTTTCTTATTTTCCCTAAATTGCATGAATATTAACTTGTTCAAATTAATGATGTTATATGTATTGTGAATTACCCAATTGTCATATTTAAATTCAATTGCAAGTATGTACACGATTCCACGAGCACGGCATGCATGACATGACTTACTGAGATTTTTCAAGAACGAGAATTAGAGGTGGGACATATCCTACGATATGTCTTACCTCGCTTTTGACAAGAACAAGACTCGCATGCATAAGAAGGGTCTCCCTTCCCTCGCAAGTACATATCATAAGAAGGGTTTCCCTTCCCTCGCAAGTGCATTTAGGAAGAAGGGTCTCCCTTCCCTCACAAGTAGTTTATTTTCCAAGCAAACATGATACATGGCATGACAAGCATGAACATTTAGGAAGAAGGGTCTCCCTTCCCTCACAAGTAGTTTAATTTCCAAGCAAGCATGAACACGTTTATTTTCCAAGCAAGCATGACATGGCATGACACGCATGGTACGACATGATACGACAAGACAGACAAGACAAGATATCAAACACGCAACAAGTATTTTAAGTTAAGTCAAGTGCACGACTATTTCAAGAGGTTTTATCGGCTTTTCTGTGATACAAGGATGAATATAAATTGCCTTACTTACTTCTTATGATATGAATTGTTTCCAGCGTCATAATATGAATTGTCCTCTACTTTATACATTGCTATGGTTATGCTATGACTGTTGGTTAGCATTTGGTACACGCTGAGTATTCCATGCTCAGCCGTACGTTTATATCAGCAGGTTCTGAGGGAGCTACTGCTCCATTTGATGTCTGTGCTCCTAGCCCATGGGTGGAGGAGGAGTACGTTGAGGAGCCTATGGAGGAACCTCCGGTAGAGGGTTAATATTAGAGGTGGCAGATTCTGAGTGAATAGCTGTGGGTGAGTTAAGAGAGATATATTCATGTATTTTGGCGGGCCTGTCCGCACTTTTGTGTATTTTCTTTTTGTATAAACTTGGATCATGTATATGTATTTACACATAGAGGTTTTTGGTTAAGTCTTCCGATTTGCTTTATAGTTTATGTGTCCGCTATTACTGTCCTCTTTTGTATATGCCTTGTGGGTTTTTGCAGGATGATTTGTCAAACATGTCATGTAGGTCATGACAAGTCATCCAAGATTCACTCTAACTCCTAGGGTGGGTTTTGGGTCGCGACAGAAGTGGGATCAAAGCTTAGGCTTTAGGTCTCTAGGGTCACTTAGAATCTAATACCACGGCTTGACAAGAGCATATGCTAGGAAACAAGTTAGGAAGGAAGTAAGTCGGAAGTGATTCATGATCCAAGTGTAAGATTAAACTTTAGTCTTAGTCAAAATGGTTGTTTCAACCAAGTACGAGTCTTAGGAACACTAGAACGCCAAAGTATAATATCATAAATACTCTGATGACTTGATACGATGTATATTAGTATTATATGATACAAATAAGGCCACTTGAATTATTGTGAAATGGAAATGCGATAAATTGTGGTTTCAAGTTAGACTCATGTGGTGCTATTGTTCTCAGGACTTTAGTCATGAGAGGGGGCACGCGGGGTCGGGGACCACATACCAGAGCTTCATCTTATTCTAGAGATGAGGTTGAGCAGCCGGACCTCTCACAGGTCTTAGGCTCTATTGCTGAGACTCTCGTCATCTTGGCGACTCGACAAACTATACCATCATCAGCGGCACCTACTCCACCACCTATGGCTCCAGTACATCGTACAGTTGGGGTTGAGGCATTCAGGAGATTGAGGCCTCCATCATTCCATGGGAGTGTGGACCCTCTTGCTGCGGAGGCATGGATCCTCCAGTTGGAAAAGATATTTACGGTTCTCTCTCTGACAGAGGAAGAGAAAGTAGCATGGGCTGTTTTCATGCTAGAGGCTGAAGCCCACCATTGGTGGTTGTCCGCATTGAGGACACGAGATTTGACCATGCAGGGTTAACCTTGGACTTGGGAGGAGTTCAAGGATACTTTTTACAAAAAGTACTTTCCTGTTGGAGCACGGGAAAAGAAAGAAAGAGAGTTCATCAACCTAAAGCAAGGTTCGGTGACTGTGGCCGCTTATGAGGCTAAGTTCTCGGAGCTATCACGCTTCGTAACTCACATGGTTGCCACCGAGGCAATGAAGGCGAGAAGGTTTGAGCAAGGGCTCAAGGATGTTATCATGGAGAAGGTTTCGGTTTTCAGACATGCTACCTACCCTGAGGTAGTAGACAAGGCCTTATTGGTCAAGGCCAATTCTGAAGCGGTGTTTAAGAAGAGGGAGTTGGCGAGAGGCCAACCTAGTAGTTCTGCACCTCCAGAGAGGCGGGCTGGTACCGGCCCTTATCAGTACACATGGCCAGCACCACCGATGAGGCCATCTTATGCGCCTCCAGTTCCACGGCCGTACATGCCTCAGGCACCGCGACCTCAGGCTCTTCTGGCCCCACGGCCAGTTGCACCTCAGGTGGCGAGGTACGCTCCACCTCCGACCCCTCTGACTTACACATGTGAGGTCTACACTTCATGCAGCCAAAGGCATCAGACAGGAGATTGCCGAAGAGCATCAGGTGGATGTTATCATTACGGTCGCCAGGGCCATATGATCGGGGATTGCCCTACTCGACATTTGCCAGGCCAGTCTCAGGGGATTGGCCCTCAGCACGCCCAACAGGATCATACCAGGCGTCCTCTCAACCTGCACGTTCTGCACCTCCACCTCGCCAGGCGAACCAGGGCCAAGTTTTTGCCTTGACAGAGGGTGATGCACTTGCATCTGACGATGTAGTGCAAGGTGCGCAGTTGTAGTTTATTTAATTATCCTTAAAATTTTTGTTATGGATTATTCGATTGTGTACATATATGGCATGTTATATATATATACCTATATGTATACGTTGTTGATGCATGGATTGACTTAACTAGCTAAAATTTCAGGAACCTTACTAGTCAATGAGTGCTTGGCTCGAGTGTTGATTAATACCGGGTCTACTCATTCGTTTGTCTCATCGAGTTTTTCAGAAGGCTTTTCTGTGTAGCCTAGTCAGCTAGAACCGGAGTTAGCCATTTCGACTCCTCTCAGCAAGACAGTATTGGCGGATAAAGTGTGTAAAAACAGTGTGGTTCAAGTGGGGATCCACGAGTTGGAGGTTGATCTAATCAGCCTCGGATTTCAAGACTTCGATGTCATCTTGGGAATGGATTGGTTAGCAATCATGGGCATGTGGCTTGTTTTGAAAAGATGGTACTCTTCCGGCAAGTGGAAGGCAAGCCATTTCATTTTCGGGGGTTGAGAAGTAGAGATATTGTTCGTTTTGCGGCGTTGAGCCTATCGAACCCCGAGGCAAAGGACTCTTCGACTATTTCGGTCGTGAGTGAATTCCTGGATGTATTTCCAGAGGAGTTGCCAGGATTATCTCCAGACAGAGAGATTGAGTTTGTGATCGAGCTTGCACCAGGCACAGCTCCTATTTTCAGGGCTCCGTATAGAATGACCCCGATTGAACTCAAGGAGTTAAAGACACAGTTGGAGGAATTGCAAGGCCTTGGTTTTATTCGACCAAGTGTCTCACCGTGGGGTGCCCCAGTGTTATTTGTTAAGAAGAAGGATGGCTTGATGCGGATGTGCGTCGATTACCAGCAGTTGAACAAAGACACTATAAAGAATAGGTACCCATTGCCTAGGATTGATGACTTGTTCGATCAATTGAAGGGAGTAAAATTTTTCTCTAAGATTGATCTCGGGTCGGGTTACCACCAGTTGAAGATCAAGGCCGAGGATGCGCCCAAAACTGCTTTACGGACTCGATACGGACACTACGAGTTCTTGGTGATGCCTTTTTGTCTCACAAATGTGCCGGCAACATTTATGGATTTAATGAACCAGGTGATCCGGCCATACCTAGATCGATGCGTGATCGTGTTTGTCGACGATATCTTGGTGTATTCCCAGAAACGCGAAGATCACATGCGAGACCTTCGTCTTGCTTTGGAAATGCTGAGAGAGCACAAGCTGTATACCAAACTCAGTAAGTGTGAGTTTTGGTTGGAAGAGGTGGCATTCCTAGGCCACGTCGTTTCTGCGGAAGGCATTTCGGTAGATCCGAAGAAGATAGAGGCAGTCATGAGTTGGGTGAGGCCCAAGAGTGTCACAGAGGTACATAGCTTTCTTGGGTTGGCAGAATACTATCAGAGATTCGTAGAGGGTTTCTCCAGCCTTGCAGCACCGCTCACTTATTTGACAAGGAAGAATGCGAAGTTCGTATGGAGCGATAAGTGCGAGATCAGTTTCACAGAACTGAAGAAGAGGCTTACCACGGCCCCCATCCTTACAGTGCCATCCGGACATGGTAGTTATGAGGTGTACAGTGATGCCTCGCACGTTGGACTTGGGTGGGTGCTCATGCAACACAAGAAAGTCATTGCATACGCATCCAGGCAATTGAGAACATGAAAAGAATTATCCCACACACAACTTGGAACTCGCTGCAGTCATGTTTGCGCTTAAGATTTGGCGTCATTACCTTTACGGGGTAGAATTCTATGTGTTCACGGATCACAAGAGCCTCAAGTATCTCTTTTCCCAAAATGAGTTGAATCTAAGGCAACGGTGTTGGATGGAATTTTTGAAAGACTATGATTGCACCATCCAATACCACCTGGGCAAAGCGAACGTAGTGGCTGATGCTTTGAGTAGAAGACCTCCGGAGTTGTTGGCCCATATGTTAGTGTAAGAATGGAAGCTATTGGAAGATTTGGCAAATCTGGACATCAGTGTGAATGATTCTGTCCACAGTCCTATTTTGGCAAATGTCACGGTCCGGCCGTACATTATAGATTTGATCCAAGAATATCAAGCCACGGATGCTGAATTGTTGGCTTTCCGGGACAAGGAAGTTGCCAAAGGTAGTGAGGACTTCTCTCTCACTAGCCGTGGTGCTATTACATTCAAGGGAAGGTTGTGTGTTCTTGCCAATGCAGATCTTCAGAGGGAGATTATGGATGATGCTCACCGTTCGAAATACACAATGCATCCTGGGGGTACAAAGATGTACCGGAACCTCAAAAGTCACTTTTGGTGGCAGAATATGAAGAGGGATGTTGCGGAGTATGTGGCACTGTGCTTGGTGTGCCAACAGGTGAAGGTAGAGCACCTGAGACCGGCAGGTCTATTACAGTCCCTCCTTATTCCAGAATTGGAAATGGGAGCACATATCTATGGACTTCATTGTTGGTTTGCCAAGGACGGCAAGGGCCTCAGACGTGATTTGGGTCGTGGTGGATCGTTTAACAAAGTCCGCGTATTTCTTACCCTTCCGTACTACGTTCAATTCTAGCCAGTTGGCCACGTTATATATCAAGGAAGTTGTTAGGCTACACGGGGTACCAGTTAGTATTGTGTCGGATCGGGATCCGAGATTCACGTCTAGGTTTTGGAAGAGTTTTCAGGAAGCTATGGGTTACCGACTCGATTTCAGCACCGTTTTTCATCCATAGACGGATGGACAGACCGAGAGGGTGAACCAAGTCATCGAAGACATGCTTCGAGCGTGCATGCTTGATTTTAAAGGCAGTTGGGAAGAGCACTTGCCTTTCGTTGAATTCGCCTATAACAATAGCTATTAGGCGAGCATTCAAATGGCACCATTTGAGGCCTTATATGGGCGATGCTGCAGGTCTCCTCTCTATTGGGATGAGGTAGGAGAGAGGAAGGAGTTGGGTCCGGAGTTGATCGAGCAAACTGCGAGTATAGTCAAGATCATCCGGGATCGGTTGAAAGCCGCTCAAGATCCTCAAAAGAGCTATGCGGACACGCGCCGCAGGGACTTGGAATTCCAGGTTGGGGATCAAGTCTTTGTGAAGGTATCTCCTAGCAAAGGAGTTATGAGATTTAGCAGGCGAGGCAAGCTTAGTCCTCGATATGTTGGCCCGTTTGAGATCATCACGCGAGTTGGTGAAGTTGCTTACAGGGTAGCTCTTCCACCTCATATGGCCGCGGTTCACAACTTTTTCCATGTGTCTATGCTTCGGAAGTACATTACGGATCCTTCGCATGTCATAGACTTGGAGCCGTTGGAAATACAAGAGAATCTCACTTTAGTTGAGAAGCCGGTTCACATATTGGATCGAAGAGATCAAGTCCTTCACAAAAAAACTATCCCATTGGTTCTTGTGCAATGGTAGCATCCTGCTTGAGAAGAGGCTACATGGGAACGTGAGGCTGAAGTCAAAGCGAAATATCCGGAATTGTTTGAATGAGCTTTGTATAGGTTTTGTATATGACTTGTAAATTAGTTTTGTTTTGTAACCCATGTGCCGTCCAAATTTCGAGGATGAAATTTTTATAAGGGGGGAGGATGTAGAACACCGGAACTTTTGCTCATGTCTTGGAATGTGTGCCAAGGCATGATACCTTGTAATGTCCAATTTCATGAAATGATGATTTGAAAACGTAGAGAATTGTCTCAATGATGCTATAATTAATTAAATAAATTATCTAATAATAAACTATAGCCTTACAAGTATCCTAGGAAAGTTTAGAAGAGGTTAGAATAGAATTAGGACAAGTCCAAATAGTAGGAATGGGTGAAAAATGGACGCAGTGTCAAAAACCTGCAGACCACCGATCGCTCGGTCCACAACCGATCGATCGGAGGTTATCGACTGGTTAACTTTTTTGTATGGGGAAAAATTTCAGAGAGCATGTTTTTGACCGATCGTGCGGTCAAGAACACCGATCTCTCGGAAGGCAACCGATCGATCGGTCAAAAACACCGATCGCTCGGTCCCCCGCGTTTTGCAGAAATTTCAGTAATGGTGTTTTCATTTTTTGGGCGTTTCACTCATGCCTTAAAGGCCTTGCCCGAGCATTTGAGGGTTCATAAACCTTAAGTAGAGACTTTGAGAGATAAGGAGAGAAGAGAAAGGGGATTCTAAACCTAGGGTTTGCTTTTGAGAAGAAATCAAAGGGGTTTGAAGGTCCTAGATCACTTCAAGCTCGTTTTCCTCCAAGTTCAAGGTCCAAGCTCGTGAGGACTATCCTCTCCAAGCTAGGGCAGCGGCTCACGCGCGTTTTTGCAAGGGATTTCTTCCCTCATTTGGTAAGGTCGGTACCTTTTACTACCCTCCTAGTCATGGTTCTCTCCTTTTCTTTCCCTATTCCTTGTTCTTCATCATCTATAAATGTGCTACGATTTGGGATATATGGATGGGGTGAATGGAGATGGTTATTGGCGATTCGATGCCGTGTGAATGATGTAATGAATGAGAAAGGTGAAGGGCATTGTACCAATAATAAACATACGAGTATGTTGTGAATATGAATCCACCTAGAAAAGCATGATATAGGTTTGATCAATAATATACACACCCCATGTTTGATGAAATGCCAAGGTGAATAAAACAAATTATAAATTAAGAAATGCATGCTTAATTAATTATGGAAATTTCTAGGGCCTATGATAGTGTGCTTTCTTATTTACCCTAAATTGCATGAATATTGACTTGTTCAAATTAATGATGTTATATGTATTGTGAATTACCCAATTGTCATATTTAAATTAAATTGCAAGTATGTACACGATTCCACGAGTACGGCATGCATGACATGACTTACCGAGGTTTTTCAAGAACGAGAATTAGAGGTGGGACATATCCTACGATATGTCTTACCTCTCTTTTGACAAGAACAAGACTCACATGTATAAGAAGGGTCTCCCTTCCCTCGCAAGTACATATCATAAGAAGGGTTTCCCTTCCCTCGCAAGTGTATTTAGGAAGAAGGGTCTCCCTTCCCTCACAAGTAGTTTATTTTCCAAGCAAACATGATACATGGCATGGCAAGCATGAACATTTAGGAAGAAGGGTCTCCCTTCCCTCACAAGTAGTTTATTTTCCAAGCAAGCATGAACACGTTTATTTTCCAAGCAAGCATGACATGGCATGACATGCATGGTACGACATGATACGACTAGACAGACAAGACAAGATTTCAAACATGCAACAAGTATTTTAAGTCAAGTCAAGTGCACGACTATTTCAAGAGGTTTTATCGGCTTTTCTATGATACAAGCATGAATATAAATTGCCTTACTTCCTTCTTATGATATGAATTGTTTCCAGCATCATAATATGAATTGTCCTCTGCTTTATACATTGCTATGTTATGCTATGACTGTTGGTTAGCATTTGGTACACGCTGAGTATTTCATGCTCAGCCGTACGTTTATGTCGGCAGGTTCTAAGGGAGCTACTGCTCTATTTGATGTCTGTGCTCCTGGCCTATGGGTGGAGGAGGAGTACGTTGAGGAGCCTGTGGAGGAACCTCCGGTAGAGGGTTATTACTAGAGGTGGCAGATTATGAGTGAATAGCTGTGGGTGAGTTAAGAGAGATATATTCATGTATTTTGGCAGGCCTGTCCGCACTTTTGAGTATTTTCTTTTTGTATAAACTTGGATCATGCATATGTATATACACATAGAGGCTTTTGGTTAAGTCTTCCGTTGCGCTTTATAGTTTATGTGTCCGCTATTACTGTCCTCTTGTGTATATGCCTGGTAGGTTTTTTGCAGGATGGTTTGTCAAGCATGTCATGTAGGTCATGACAAGTCATCCAAGATTCACTCTAACTCCTAGGGTGGGTTTTGGGTCGCGACCCCTCACATACCCTTTATTCTTATTCAGTTTTATCAGGGGGCATGTAAATACCCTTTGTTTGAATCCACTTTCTTAGGGGGTATGTAAAATACCCTTTTCCGAACCACGCTTTACAAGGGGGTATCACAATACCCTTCTTTCTTATTCAACTTTATCAGGGGGCATGTAAATACCCTTTGTTTGAATCCACTTTCTCAAGGGGTATGTAAAATACCATTTTCCGAACCATGCTTTACAAGGGGGTGTCAAATACCCATTTCATGAATCATACTTTCCAACTTTCTCAGGGGGTATGTAAATACCCTTGTTCAAATCCACTTTCTCAGGGGGTATATAAAATACCCTTTTCCAAACCATGCTTTACAAGGGGGTATCAAATACCCATTTCGTGAATCATACTTTTCAGCTTTACAAGGGGGCATGCAATACCCTTTTCAGAAACTTCACTTTACAAGGGGGTATCCAATACCCTTCATCAAAACCTTTTTCACTTTAAAGGGGGTATGTAACTACCCTTTTCAAAACCTTACTTTACCAACCTTCTTTGAAAACCATACTTTAAAGGGGTATCAAATACCTTTTCAGAAATCTTACTTTAAAAGGGGGTCTCCAATACCCTTTTGTCAAAAATCATTCTTTACAAGCTTACAAGGAGGGAGTAATTACCCTTTGTTTCAAAAATCATCTTTGAGTACTTAACACTTACAGAAAAACTCCTTTTTCAATTTTCCTTTACTTATACCAAACTCATCACATGTTTAAAACTGAACAATTCCATACTTTTCATCATAACCAAACCCTTTTTATCATTTGATGATAATAAACCAACTTTCATAAGAAAAACCATCTTTTATACCTCACTTTTACCAAAAACATGCTCTACATATTACTTTCAATACATAAATCACAACAAAGATAGTTAATAGAGGGTATCTACTTATGAAATCATAACAAGGCAATTTAGTAGAAGGTATGTACCTTTCAAAACCGAATCCCTACGGTTTATAGCTTGCGAATACTCCTTGGTAGCACGATCCAAGCTTAGGAAGAAAGCTTGAAGTGAAAAATCAACTCCACTTGATCACTAGCACAAAGCCTAGAAGAACCCAAGCTCTTCTCCCTCTTTTCCTTCAACTTTCTCTCCAAAATCTGCTCTCTAGGGTTCTTGTAACCCTAGCCACGAAATTGTGGTTTATATAGGCCAAGGGGTGAGGCCAAAGACCATTACACCCCCTAAATATCTAAAGGAGTCAGTTCCAAGGCCAAATCATGCACCAAGGATCTATCCGTCATGAGCACAGATAGATCCTTCAAAAAACCCTTCTCTGGCCAAAAAACCCATTAAAATTGGGGTTGATAGATCGATCGGTCATGGGGATGGATAGATCCATCAGTGTATGGGATTGAAGGATCTATCCTCCCCAAACTAGATAGATCCTTCACTGTTCATTCCTTCATTTTCCCCACTGTGGTATTTTGACCATAACTTTTGACTCTTTGATCTGATTTTGACGATTCAACTTGCATTGGATTCTACATTTAAAGCGGAACAACTTTCATGTTTTGCGTAACTCCTAATTCTTCTTTCTTTATAGTCCAAAGTTGCCATAAAGCTGACTGGTCAGGAATTTCAGCAGAAAATTTCCTAAAACCCACTTTTCACCTTGCTTCGACTCATAATTGGAAAATGTGATAAACATGAACCTCGAAGCGGATTTCAATATCTTTTTAATGGCTCAAGAATCACTCGATTCTGATTTTGGATGAGAAAACTAGAGTTCTCTCAAGTTGAGGGAATTTTCAAAAATCCCTCTTTGCGACACTTAAGAGTATTGCATCCTCTTGTTTCATTTATACCAGGTACCCTAAACAAGTTTCACACATATTTTTATTCATTTGAAACCTCCTTTCATTTTAAAACATGAAGCCATCATCCCATTAAGGATTTAGGCCTGGAAAAACACTATTCACAGCACTATTCACAGCCTAGTGAACTTGGTTCCGGGGCCAAGTCCTGGTTGGTAATTCATGTGGGCCATCATTCTGACAAATGGCAATATCGCTTGCTTGTTTTGCTGCTCTATCTGGGTGATGGAGCTAACCTGCTCAAACTGGTAAGACATGAAGGTCGTACCTTGACCTAGCTCCTGTATGTCCCCAAAGGAACTCGCCAATTCCTTAGACGGAATTAGGACCACGTGATCGTCCTGAATAAATTTGATTCTTTGATGCAGCGAGGAAGGACTAGCTCCGACCGTGTGGATCCACAGCCTTTCTAAGAGCAAGGTGAATGAAGCTGGCACATTCACGACTTAAAAGTTTGTTACAAAGTGAGCTGGTCTGATCCTGATGGTCAAGTCAATATCACCCAGGTTTTGCCTGGTGGAGTTGTCGAATGCCCTGATGGTCATTAACTGCTTCTTCACTTGGCTGAGATCTAATATCAGGCTCTGCAATGTTGATAGAGTACAGACATTGAGGCTGGAGCCATTGTCAATTAATACTGATGATAATATTCGGTCCATACACTGAACTGCAATGTATAAAGCTTGGGTGTGATCCCTGTCACTATCCGGTATTTCTTCCTCAGTGAAGGAGATGATTCTAGATTCCAGTACTTGCCCAACTCTATGCCCTACATTTTCAGGCAATATGTCTTGTGTAACATGGGCATTGATGAATACTCAGAGCAGGTACTTCCGGTGATGCTCGGAAGTTAGTAGAAGAGCCAAGATAGAGATCTGCACGGGCACTTTGCTTAACTACTGAGTGACATTTAATTCTTCTACTTTTTCTAGGATTTTCAATAGGACTGCTGAATCTACTGCTTCTTTCTCTGGGTCTGACACCCCTAATTTCTCTTTTTCTGTCTCATTTGCGTTTGTCGGCTCATTTGCTGAAGGTTGATATACCAGGCCAGATCGGGTTAGGTTAGTAATGCTCTCACTCTCAAGGATGAGGGAGCAAGGAGTGGGTACTCGGTTGAGGTCAAAAGGTTGTGACAGGATGTTTGGGATCTGGACAGGGCCTGAAGTGTCTGAGGCTTGAGCTAGAGCTGTGGATCAATATACAGGGCAAGGGATGGTATAGACGATCTGTTCAGGGACAAGGATCTGGACTAGAGACTGGATGGTCTATATATTTGAGTAGGAAATGGGGATTATGACTAGGTGTCGGTAAGAAAGCCTGATGATACCATCATCAATTGCGGTGCGTTAGGTCTCAGCTGCCCCGCCCTCGGGCTCTTCCTACCCAATAAAGTTGGTTTGATTATTGTGTGGGGGCAGTGGCACTTGGTCGATGCTGGTGTTGTTGAAAGCCAGCTTGACCTTACCCTTATCCAGGAGATCGTAGATAGTGTACTTTAGGCCAATGTACTAGTCTGTTACATGGCCTGAGCCTTGATGGAAGGCGCAGTGTTGATTGGCATCATAGGTTTTACTTTGTTTGTTCGGAGGTAAGAGAGAGGTACGGCCTCTCAATGTGAGAAGACCCTACTTGGTCAAGAAACCCAACAATTAACTGAGGGAATAGGGGAGAGGGGTAAATTTCCTGGAGGGACAAGTTTGCCCCTAGCTTTGTTTGACCGGATGGGTACTTCCGGACGCTTGCTAAGACTGAGCGGCTGGAGCCGACAATCCGATTGGAGCTGTAGAAGATACCATCTGCACATCTTCTCTTCTTTTCTGGTCCCGGGGACCACTGTTTCTACTGGCTGATCTCACCGTTGTTCTATAAGGAGCAAGCCCTAAGCTGGAGTGTATAGCACCGCTCTGGATGGCTGACTCAATGCAGGCACCGGTCTTGACAATTGTGCCGAACTCTACCACTGGCAATGTTACCATCAGAGTTGAGTAGGGCTGCTTCAAAGTGCCCATAAATATGTTTGCCAACTCCTTTTTGGGGATATGAGTAGACTTTTGTAGTCATTTCCCTCCAAGGGTGGCATACTCCAAGAATGACTCATTATTGCACTGGCTCATCTGCTCGAGCTGGCTTCTATAAGGCTGGAGTACTTGGTTAAAGGAATACTGCTCCACAAAACTATCCATGGCATCTTGCCAGGTCTTGATTCTCTACTTGTCAACTAACTTCTACCATGTAAGGGCTGCTCCCTTCAAACTTTTTTGAAAGTACTAGATTAACAAAGGCTGGTTCTTGTTGTGTTGGAGTATGTCCCCTAGATACAACTGTAAATATTACTTCAGGTAGCCTGTGTCATCGTACTTGTCAAAGTCAGGTACTTTGAAGCCAACGGGAATAGCATCCTCGGAAGAGAAAGTCAGGTCTTCCAATGAGAGACAGGGGTTGGCAGATGCCCCTCTCATTCGTCTCATTTCTTCCTTCATCTTTTTGATTTCCTCATGCTGATCTCTGAGGGACAAAGTAAGGTCTGAGGATGACGGCCGGTCTTGATTGACATGGGAGGCCTTTGGCTGCTCATCATACTGATCATACTATTCTCCTCCGCCTGTTACAGGTATGGGATTAGGAATGATGATAGGGATAGGCTGCTCTGGATGAGGCTGTTCAGGGGTTTCTCCAGTAGGGATTCCGACGGAGGGTTCTTCAGTTCGGGCACCAATTAGAATCTTCAAGGATTCTAGAACACTGTTCAACTTTGCCAGCATGATTGCTATATCTCGCTCATGAGCCTGCAACATATCCTTTGCTGTTGGTCGGATGATTCTGCCATTGATTCTGAGCTGCTCTCAGATGGGGCCCTGTAAGGTACTTCTTTTAGGACTACGTCTGTAGCTGTTACTTCTGCAAGAATCGCAGTCAAAGAACGAGTCATAGGTCAGCTCATGCAACTGAAAAAGATACAACGGCTAATCACGATTATGCATGATGAGAGAGAGAGATATGCTAGAAAAGGATTTTTCATTGATGCATGTAGAGTGCAATGAGTACAAGACAGTGTGACTCAAAGAAAAGAAAAAGACTCGATCCTAGGTAGGTCCGTCATGGATTGCGAAATCAAGTGGGCGGGGCACACCTTGAGGTCCATGATCTGCTGTTGAAGGGATGTGACCTCAACCTCTATGTTTGCAATTATCTCGGTAGCGTTGAACATCCGGTATCCAAACTGTTGGATACGGGAGGTCATCTCAGCCTTTGCACTATCAAGCTGTTCCTGGTAGAAGTGCAGCTGGGCCCTGATGACAGCTGTTTCTCTGGTATCGCCTTTCCGCTTTTTCTGGCAAGAATGGACTATCTACTCGAGATGCTCGATCTGCTCTTGCATGGCCTGAAGTTTGCAATCCCGCTCTACTTCTTGTAACCTAAATGCCTGTTGTGCCTTCCGTAGCCGTTTTTCTTTCATTTGGATTTGGAGCTATCTCTTCAGGAAGATGTCTCTCTAGGGAACCACCTTTTCAGCTAAGGGTATGGTTCCGCGTGACGAAGCTGAGACTGGTGTGGGTAGTTCCCTCGGTGCAGGCATGCCAGGTAGGATGTCAAGATCTTCCACCCACTGTCGGTATGTTAAATCTGTAGGTGGTCCTGATGTAACCACAAAGTCAGGCCACTGGTCTCGTCGGAGCTTCGGCAAACTGACTGTAAGCGGCGACTGAGGCTGTCGGAGTGCACTGTGAAGGTGATCCAATCATTTTCCTATCGGTCTATCACAGGGATTCACTGAGGGAATTCAAACTATCAAAGGACTCAGAGCAGTGTATAGATTGAGGACCCTGTTAGTCCGGAAAGGATCATGCAACGCCTTCCGATGATGACAACGCGAGGTAGCCCTTTCATGACAAGCCACTCACACTGCCATACGATTTCCTTCACTATCAGGGTTTGGAGAAGCTGGTAGAGCTTTTTGACATCTGTAGTTATTATTGGGCCCTCATTTTGAGAAACCTTCCAGAGGAACTGTAGGCTTCACAAAGGTCGGATGGTACTGCTATGATTGTAAGCAGGTGTCCTACTAACCATAGGTGCAATAGAGGTGCACTGGCATAGAAGATGCCCTTTCTGCGGTCTCCTGACTGATTGAGATCCCTGAGAAGCTCTGCTAGGATGATTGGTACGATGGTTCCGGAACTGCAGTTGTCCTCGATGATCCCTACCAGTACTGACTCTACAAGTGTACGGCACCTCGGGAACAACAACTAAGATACAACTATCAATGTAAAGGCATTGAGACCAGGAAGTTCCGCTATAATGGGGTTAGGGTTCCACTTGTGGCGGTACGACTTTTCCAGAAAGGCTACGGGTATCCAGTCGAAGGTGCCGTTAGGACCGAGCTGCAAGCAGACAGGCTTGAGATGCAAGAACCTTGAGAGGTTTGCCTGATAATTTGTCTTGTAGCGAGGTACTATGGCATCACCATCCATATTTAACCTCAGAATGCACTGAATTTCCTCCAAATTCGGACATAGTTCATTTTTACTGAAACGAAAGAACATGTACAAGGGGTTTCAACACTGTATTGTAGCGTTTAAGAGGTGTGGATTTAGTTTAGCCATGGATAGGTCTAGAACAGATCCCAATTTGTAATACTGGGCCCAAGCAAGATGCTGATCGGAAATAAGGACCTTGATTGCATCGTGGAGGTTCTGATCACATGCCCCTTGAGAAGTCAAATGTACGGTCGTGAAAGTTGATCAATTGTCTTAACGATTCCTGAAGGACCTGCCATCTACTGGAATGAAGACAGACTCTGTGAGTGACTGTGTAGGCGGATGAAAATGCAAAGATGCAAACGATAATGATTTTTTTTGATTGGGTGTGACAAGGCACATATGAGCCGATAAGGCAGTTGGACAGAGTTCTGGTGTGCTTTACTCGGGTTATTGGGAACCGGGGGCCTATCGGGTCAAGGCTAGGTAAGTCTTTAGGAAGACCTATCTACCTAGGGTTTGAACCCCATGTGCTATGTCAGGAAGCAGGGTAGGATGTATTTTATTACAAGCGTAAATTTGACTCATTACGTGCCCATAATGGGTGGTTATCCGGGTAGAGTGTGCCTAAGTAGTCAACCATAACTGGGGATAGGTATAGGGTGTAAGCAGGGTAGGGTTTAGAATAACCCTCCCTAGGTGGGCTGCTTGTGGACTATAACCTAGGCTATATGTATGAATGATGGTTTGATACAAGTGTGTTCTAAAGGTGGGGGGATCACTTAACACCGTATATGCGACTCTTTTGAAAAGGGACGATTGGTGTAAGTGACAGCGTTTAGAATCCTTCCCTGAAGGTAATCACCCACTAGGAGTAACTCCACGGACCTCCAAGACTGTTAAGCCACTGACACTAAGGATGATCATCCACCAGCCGTTAGCGTAATAAGCCTATGTAATTGATTTAATAGGATAGTTACACTACTATAAGATGAATGAGATGTGTAAAATCCATGTTTTTTTGGTTGGCTTATTCTGGTGTCAAAACAAGTTAGTCTAGGTAATTAAGTGTGTATTTTGTGTCATTGCCATCAAGCATCCACGACAAGTGAAGTTGAAGAGCGTTGAAGACTCGGTTGATCATTTCCTTCGTTTCACTCATAGGATGGTAAGTGACCTAGATACCAAGTTAGCTTAGGTGAGAATTGACTTATATCAACCATAATATGTACCTTAGGTAGACATTGTCTTAGACTAATCATATGGACCCTAGGTGATGAGATATGTAGTGTAGTTTAAACTTCTGAAATTTTTCAAAAAACCAAAGTTACTTGTAGGTAGTATATCTCCCAAACCGTAGATCTGATTTTGCTCTATAATATATCAAATCGACCGTATCGAAAAGATCTACAACTTTTGTGAAGGATGTAAGAGCCAAAAATAAATTTTTAAAATCAGGTTTGCACACAAGGTTGACTTGAGTACAGAATTTTTAGTATGGTGAAAATGGGCAGAAGTTTGCAAAATTGAGGGTCGACCCTGGAGGATACTTGGGTCGACCCAATTTCACCTTTGGGTCGACCCAAGTAACCCCCAGGGTCAACCTTGATATGGAAAACCTTCCCAAATTGATTTTTCATGCTTTTTTGAGTTTTTAACCACTTTAGCAAATTCTAAACATGGGTTTTGAGTTCCCTATTTATGGTGAACCCTTCTAGTTCGCGGAGAACAACCTTGGGAGAGTATACAGAGGGTTTTTTAACTCCTTCTAGAGTTCTTAAAAACTCAGGAAACAAATTGTTCTCCTCCCATTGTTAGTTGCTTTCAACCTAGAGTTTGCAAGCCTAAAGCTCCATTCTTGCTTCCTTGGACTTGTCTATTGAAGGAGTCCATTTAGGAGTTGATTCTTATCAAACCATCAACCTGTTCTGGATAGAACAACTTGGCCGGAGTGTTCTGGAGCCTTTGCGAAGGAGATTGATCCGAGAAGGATCGTGGTAGTGTGATTTGGTCGATGGAATCCGAAGCCGTCATTGACGAAGATCGATCAGAAGATCGTGCACTGTTTTCGAGACAAAGAGAAGTACGAGTGGATACGGTTGATCACGGGACTTGCGAGTACGTGATGAATTTTAAGGCGTAGAGGACTAATAACTGAAGGATCGAAGTGTCGAGTCCGAAGGAGTCAGGTTCAAGTCATGTAAGTTCTTGTTAACTTTGTCTTAGTGGATTCTCATAGCTGGACTAGGTCCCACGGTTTTTCCCGGAAGGGTTTCCACGTAAAAATCCTTGTGTTGTGGTTTGCTTGATTTTCTATTTCCGCGCTTAAATTTTATCATCCCTTAGGTTAATAACTTAATTGTTAAAATCATAAAAATGGTAGATAGAATTATAGGAAAACCTAACCATCCCCTTGAACTTGTGAGTTCTCAACTCAAACATCGGATTTGAGGTTTACCGAATTTTTTGCAATTGGTATCAGAGTCAGGTTCACTAATTTATTAGTGCAATTTCATTCTATTTTCGGTGAATATTAATCTCCAAAGAGATGGAGGATCCGTTTCTTGTCCCCCATTATGTGATGGGAATAATTATGCCTATTGGAAAGCTGGAATGAGAGTGTTTCTAAAAGCATTAGATGAGAGTATAGAACTCCATTGAACAAGGTTGGACCCATCCAACAAAGACCATGAATGATCAGACCATCCCTAAACCTTCTTCTGAATGGACCAATGTAGAACTTGAAAGTTGTAGATGTAATAATAAGGGTCTAAATGCAATCTTCGTCACTGTTACACTCCAAAAATTTTGACATATTTCTAAATGTGACACTTCGAAAAAGGCATGGGACATTCTTCAAATTATCCATGAAGAGACTAAAATTGTCAAGATCTCCAAACTTCAAATACTGACCTCTAAGTTTGAAAAGTTGATAATGAATGATGATGAAACCTTTAACAGTTTTTATTCTAATTTGAGTGACATTGTCAATTCTAGCTTCAATCTAAGAGAAAGAATTCCTGAGTCCAAAATTGTTAGAAAAATTTTGAAATCTCTACCTGAGAGATTTCGATCGAAGGTTACCGCCATTGAAGAGAACAAAAATGTTGATGCTCTTAAAATTGAAGAGTTGGTTGGTTCTCTCCAAAACTATGAATTAAATTTGAACCCATCCAAGAAACCAAAATCCATTACCCTGAAATCCCAAGGTGTTCAATGCTATGAATGCCAACACTTTGAAAACAAGAAACATCTTTAAAATGTGGACAAGAAATCCCAAGGTGTTCAATGCTATGAATGCCAAGGCTACGGCCATATTGCCACTGAATGCTCTAATAAGAAAATATTTAAGGGCAAAGCAAGGTATGACAGTGAATCTAAATTTGAGAAATTAGATAGTTCTTGTGAGGAGACTAGGGGTTATGTGGCCTTCAGTGCATCTTTAACTGGGATTGAAGAATCTTCTTCAAATGCTATGAGTAACCAACACTGTAGTGATGGTGAGGAGGATGATGAGAGTTAGAATGACTCAGATTTTGAGGGAGACCTCAAGGCAGCCTATGATGAACTATTTTAGGAATGCCTAAAGCTAAAAAAGGTTCAGTTTTCCATGTCCAAAAAGATCAAATCTATTGAAATGGAAAAAGATGCCTTAGACTAAGTGGTTTCAGGGTTGAGAGCTTTTGTGTCACAGCTTGAGGAAGAGAAGGCTTCCCTCATTGCCAAGACTCAACTTCTTTAATCTGATTTACATGTTTGTCTTGATGAAAAGACAAGTCTTGAAATCAAGTTGGCTGATCTTGAGCAAATCAGAGGTATGGAGATGTGAAAGGAACTCCATCCATCTCGAACACTGAGCCTAGTGCTAAAAGGTGCCCTCCTGCTAAAGGGAAAGACCCTTCTACTCAGAAATTCATTCCTACATGTCATAAAATATGGAGTGAAGGGTCATATTAAGCCTTAATGTCCTAAACTTCGAAGAATGCCCAATCATAGTTTTGAGAACCAAAATAACTTAAATGGGAATCTTCAAAAGAGAGTTGATATCCTAGTGGAAATGTCTAGGAAGTTAAATGATGATATATTGAATATCTATGATAACTCTAGACAGTGGCATGGTTATGACACTCCTCATGCTAGATATAGAGGAGGTAACAGAGAGATCTATAATGCACGCTATAATTCTAGAACTCAATCCTAAAAAAGGAGGAACAGGAGGAAGAGGCAAAAGGTCATACCTACCTCAACTGAAACGGTTAGAGACCAAATGGTCAATCAAACTACTAAAACCATTTGGTGAGAAAGGAAGACTTGAAGGGCTTCACTTAGCTCGTGCCTGTCATAGCCTAGGGTGTGATGTTAGTGTTCTATCTTTTCCTAGGGCTGTGATGTTTGTGTATACTAGTAGTTTATCTTTTTACTAGTTTTTATTTGTTTTGGTTTGTTTTTCTGTTTTCTTTATTTTGAAAAATCCAAAAACATTGAAAAACTAAAATCCAAAAAGATTTTTTTCATATTGCCCTTGTTTGACTTGCATGATCTGCATTCCTTGTGTGATCTTTAATTCTATACTTGTCCAGGGCTGAACATGAGTTTGTTGTTGATTGAGGATATATCACCTGCAGAGTCTCTTGGTTAGGCTGAAAATTAGACTGGTTTTATCTTTCACAGTTAGAGACTTATTCATGTGTGTATGCTTTACAAATTTCACATGCACTCTGACTAATTCTATTGAGAGATCTATTTTCCAATCTGTAGATGTTTGACTTATCCCAGTAGTGTGACCTTAGATGACCAATCTAGAATGACCATTTTGTTAGTCATCCCCATTTTGTGTATCCTCCATAAGCTAAAATTATTGCAATGAAAAAAGCTACCTACTAGGATAATGTGAAAGTCACCATTGGATCATAAAGTATGAAATGACTACCTAAGCAGACAATAGGTATCTATCTGGGTCACTATAGTGAAGCCTCTGCTGCCAATAGCCAGGACTACCTACCTAGATGGTGTGAAAGCCATCATTGCCTGAAAAGATATGTTCAGATAAAGAACATTTAAAGAAATCTTACAATGTTTGGAGGTATTTGACCAAAAGTAAAAGAAAAATAATGAGTCAAATAAAAGGGATAAAGGAGCACAAAAATATAAAAAATCAGCATATCTGGAACTAACTAGGTTTGACATCTAAGTTTTATGTCTCCAGGAGTCCCCTTAGTGGTTAATGTCATATCCTTGGAAAGGGAAAGAAACCTTGATCTAGTATCTTGTCAGACCACCACTACACACATATTGCTTCACTTTTGAACTATTCACTAAATGTGACTAAGTGAATTAGCTATGCTTTAGCATTCCGTGGGCTTTAGTTAGATGTGTATCCTCAGTCGAACTAACTAGACATGTTCTTCATTGGATTTGTAATTTTAAATTACTACTGCTTGGAATGCTTTTGATGTATGTTTGTGTGGCACATGATACCTTTTTAGCATCAGTATTATGTGTTTTCTTATTAGTTGGTATGGGCCTTTCTAGCATAAGTGCCTTGTTTTTTTTTTTTTGGTGGTGTCCTTGATCTTAGGGGAAGAAGATCAATTTGAGCTGTTGAGGGGGAGTTTGTGCTTGAGTTGTTGAGAGGGAGTTTGTGATTTATATTTCTATCTTGTTCCCCACTCTTTAGTCCCCGTATTGTTTGCATTTGATTGGGTGTATTGTGATTGCCTTGATATTTTACATGTGCTAAATTGGTATATTTCTCTGTGATATTGGCTTCATGACTATCTTTAGCAATTGTGTCAAAAAGGGGGAGAATGTTGGGTACTATTTTCATTCCTTGTGATACCTGTGTTTATTTATTTTCATATTCCATACATACTTCACTGGGTATTTTGTTTATGAGCATGTGCAGGGTTGCAGCAGACAAATCTTACTTAACAAGAGCTTCAATGTCTACATTTAAAATGGTAAGTGACCTAGATACCATGTTACCTTAGGTGGGAATTGACTTAGATTAACCATAATATAAAACCTTAGGTGGACATTGTCTTAGACTAATCATATGGACCCTAGGTGATGAGATATGTAGTGCAAAACAAGTTTAAAATTCTGAAATTTTTCAAAAAACCAAGGTTGCTTGTAGATGGCATATCTCCCAAACCGTAGATTGGATTTAGCTCTATAATATATCAAATCGACCGCGTTGAAATGATCTACAAATTTGATGAAGGATGCAAGAGTCAAAAATGAAGTTTTAAAATCAAGTTTGCACCTCAAGTTCGACCCTGACCATTGAGGGTCGACCTTAAGTATAGAATTTTTAGATTGTGAAAATGGGCAGAAGCTTACAAAATTGAGGGTCGACCCAACTTCACCTTTGGGTCAACCAAAGTAACCCCAAAGGTCGACCTTGATATGGAAAACCTTCCCAAATCAATTTTTCATGCTTTTTTGAGTTTTTGACCAATTTAGCAACTTCTAAACATGGGTTTTGAGTTCCCTATTTATGGTGTACCCTTCTAGTTCGTGGAGAACAACCTCGGAAGATTATAGAAAGGGCTTTTAACCCATTCTAGAGTTCTCCTCCCATTGTTAGTTGCTTTCAACCTAGAGTTTGCAAGCCTAAAGCTCCATTCTTGCTTCCTTGGACTTGTCCATTGAAGGAGTCCATCTATGAGTTGATTCTTAACAAACCATAAGCCCGTTTTGGTTAGAACAACTTGGCCGGAGTGTTCCAGAGCCTTTACAAAGGAGATCGATTGGAGAAGGATCGTGGTAGTGTGATTTGGTCGGTGGAATCCGAAGCCGTCATTGAAGAAGATCGATCGGAAGATCGTGGACTATTTTCGAAACACAAAGAGAAGTACGAGCGGTTGATCACGGGACTTGTGAGTATGCGATGAATTTTTGAGGCGTGGAGGACTAAGAACTGAAGGATCGAAGTGTCGAGTCCGAAGGAATCAAGTTCGAGTCTTGTAAGTTTTTGTTAACTTTGTCTTAGTGGATTCTCATGACTGGACTAGGTCCCGTGATTTTTCCTAGAAGGGTTTCCATGTAAAAATCCTTGTGTTGTGGTTTGCTCGGTTTTCTATTTCCGCACTTAAATTTATCATCCCTTAAGTTAATAACTTAATTGTTAAAATCATAAAAATGGTAGATAAAATTGTAGGGAAACCTAACCATCCCCTTGAACTTGTGAGTTCTCAACTCAAACATCGGATTTGAGGTTCATCAAATTTTTTTCAAGATGCACAATACACAAGTCACCCAGAAGATGTAAAATGATTAGTATTAGGTTAAATACTTAGGCATTTAATTAAATTGAGGTTTATTTGGCTTAAACCTAGGTTCTGAGCTGAACCTTATGCTTAGTCCCCAACAGAGTCGCCAAAGCTGTGAGTACGGGTTTCGGGAAATCCTAATTAATCTCACGAGAAGTGTAGAGTTACCACCTATTCATTCAGAATGAATAAGTCTCTGGGATTTGGATAAGGTCTTTGGTCTCCGAATAGAGATTAAGGTAAGAGGTTCGGTTAATTCCGGGGAAGGGGTTAGGCATCCTGGCACTTCCACTTTTCAGTGATTCCTTACTTGCTAGGTTTAAGCCAAATTAAAGATCAATTGTTAATGAAGTGCCTAAATGTCTAAGATAATGTTAACTTAAGAAATAAAAAGCTAACTAGAGTTGAACCCTGGTTGGGTTGCCTGCGTACTCACATGGGGGTGAGATCAGACTGAGCGTAGTTCTAGTACATAAACCCGTGCTAAGGCTAGGGGGTGTGTGTGTGTGCACCAAGGGTGGCTAATAGGCCTAATCCAGTAGATAAGGGTTTTGTTTGATCAGGGTTGGTCAATGTACAAGGTATTGGGCCCAGTAAGCCAACGGATAGTCCTGTAGACTTGGTTTTGGACCCGATAGGCCGAGAGAGGAGTTTGACCAAGGTTAGGGTTGCTATCCGGGGTTAGGTCAAACTTACCATGGGTAGGTTTGCTAACCACAATGTAAGGTTAAGCCCGGTAGGCTGAGGTTAGGCCCGTTAGGCCAAGGGTGAGCCCAACAGGCTAAGGGATGAGGCCCGGTAGACCAAAAGGGATTTAACTGAGGTTAGGTTCACTAACTAGAGTTAAATGGAAGTTAACCATGGTTAGGGCTGCTAACCATGGTAAAAAGGTGCAGAAAGCTTATTTTTGATCTTTTGGATTTTTATTATTTTTTTGGGATTTTTCCAGATTTTTTTTTCTAGGTTTAAGGGCTGCTTAACCATGGTTAAGGGGGGGACCATGTTTAGGATTGCTAACCATGGTTAAATGGCTGAAACAGACCATTTTCGGGCTTCTCAAAATATTCTTGAATTTCTGATTATTTTTTCAAATTTTTGTTGGTTAATGGTTACTTAACCATGGTTAAAAATTAACCAAAGATGGAGTTTGATCATAGTTAAGGACTCTAACCAAGTTAAAAATGATCACAAGGGATCATTCTGGAATCCTGGGAAAATTTTTGATTTTTTTATCAATTTTTTAGAATTTTATGAGTTAAGGGGTGTCTAACCATGATTAAATGTTAACCATAGGTCGATTTAACCATGATTAGGGGTCTGGTTAAGTCAAAAATGAGCTTAGGGAGCATGGCAGGGCCTAGACTGGCCTCCTACCTGGTCTGGGCCTAGTGTAAATTCTAGAAGTTGAAAAAAACAGAAATGAACAATCACGCTTTTAATCATAGTTTGCAGAGATTTAACTCGAGTTAGGGACTGAACCAGGGGGTTTTGAGACCATGGGTGTGTAGCTTGAGGTACAAGAAAGACTCTAGGCCTTTGGTGGGCCCAGGGGGAGGTTTGGTGTAGGCCCCACAATGGCCCAAAGAGGTTGTGTTTACAAGTCTGAAATGACAAGTTTCAAACTAACCTTGGTTTATTGGGTTTTAACTCGGGTTAGGGACTGAACCAAGGGAAACTAAGACTATGGGTGTGTAGTCTGGACTACAGGGAAGACCCTGGGCCCTTGGTGGGCCCAGAGGGATGTCACATGTGGGCCCCACAAAGGGACAAAGGTACTATGTTTGGAATTTCAAAATGGTGAGTTTCAACTTTTAAGGCCAAAGTTAACCATGGTTAAAGGGGAGTTAGGGCATGGGAAGGCCCAAGTAGGTAGCCAAGGGTGAGGTGAGACTAACCATGAACTTAAACTTGACCAGGGCCTAACCTAACCATGGTTAAAAGCTTGCTACAATAAAGGCCAAAAATGGCAATTTTTTTTGTGAAAACTATTTTTCTCCCTTGCTGGGGGTGCACCAAGGGTTACCAGGGATTCCCTCATGACTTGAGGGACCCCCAGTACCTATAGAGGAGCATTAAGGTGATAAGGGGTCTTGTACCCTGAACCTCAAGGGTTTCCCCGTACCCATGAATGGGGTAGGAAGACCCTATCCTCGGTTTGACAACTACTGTAATGAAAGAAAAGAAATGGGACCCCTGGAATGGGACCAGGGGTCCCTTACAATTTTTTATCAGTGAAAAAGGAGGGAGGGCAGAGAACTATACCCTGTGGTTGAGCTGTGCAGTGACCGTCAGGGGTGGTGCAAGGTGGTGGTGATCAGTGGGATAGAAATAGGTGTTGGGGTGGCTTAAGGTTGCACCAAAAGGGGTCTAGAGACCTACCTAAGGTTGTTGTATGGTCTGGTATGGATGGATATAGGCTGGCCGAATTCTTACAGAATTTTTGGGATAGAAAAAATGGAGTCTAAGTGTAGCAATGGTACGAGATGGTACAGGGTTATTGGGGGCTAAGGCTGGCCTGGGGGAGTCCTAGGGGACTACTAAGGACTGAGACTAAGACTAGGGCAAAGGAGAAGAGGGGCTGGAGGTGTGGACAGAAGCTTCTCCACCGTGTTTTTCTCTTTTTTTTTTTGAAAATTCGCAATCCCTTTGCACTGAGGAGGTGCGGTTTTATATAGAGGTTGGGGGAGAACCATAGGGGAGTTTCAGGCAATCCCCTTAGCGTGGGGAACACCTGGGAAGGGAGCCAAGACAACAGGAGCAACAGGGGGTTGGCTGCTGTACGCAGTCCTAATGGAGAAGATGGTGAACAATGTTCACCAATTTTTTTTTATTTCTTCTTTGGGCCTAGCCTCACACATGCGGGCTGAGGGCAATACCCCCTTTACCCTATTTGGAGTTGGCTCCCACAATCAAATTTTGAAAAGGTAAGTGGGCCCCACTGGGATTGGGCCTTGTGGGCCCATGTTTAGGCCCAAAGATGAGGTTTGGGCCATGGTTTTGGGTGTTTTTGGCCTTGAGTGGGCTTTGAGCCCATAGGGTTTTACCTAGGGTTTGCACTAGGTTTTAGACTAGGGCTAGAGGGTTAAGGTGTAGGGTTTACCTAGGGTTAGACCTAGGGTTTAGCTAGGGTTAGACTAGGGTTTAGGGTATTACCTAGGGTTAAACTAGGGTTTTGGGGTTTATTGGTTTACTAATGGGCCTTGAGCCCTTAGGATTTTAAGCTTAGGATTCACCTAGGGTTAGGTATAGGGTTAAACCTAGAGGGTATGACTAGAAGTAGGAGCGACTTCCCCCTGTTGAAAAGAGGTTACCAGTTGAGATAGTAGCTGTTCTTGCTTGCTCCTAAAGGACGAATAAGCTTGACTTGCTTTCTTGCTTGGATTTCTACCAAAGCTTCCCCATATTATAGGGATGATTACCACTGACATTTGACATTGTCTTCACTTCATTCTTTGACTGCTGGAGGCTTGAGGCAGAGCTTTCTCTTTCCCTAGCTCCATAACTAGTTGTGAACTTTAGCAAGTACTAGAACTAGAACTAGAACTAGAACTAGAACTAGAACGCTATAAACTTAGACTGTGACTCTCATTGGCCACTGGCTAGCCTAGGGTTTGATCTATGGTATAGGGTTTACCTAGGGTATGATCTAGGGTTTAAGGTTTTTACCTAAGGTTTAGGACTTTGACTAGGGACTCAACAGGGGATGGCCATGGTTAATGATGTTAACCATGGTTAAGATAGAGTGTAAAATTGGGTGCTTACAACACCCCTTAACCGTGGGTAAGGTTCACCCACCCCTAGGGTTCAACCACCCATTTTTGGTTTTTGTTTTAAAGATTAATTCTTTTTTAAAATTAAAAAACTGTTTTTAGAGTTTTTTAAATATTAAAAACAGTTTTTTAATTTTAAAAAAAAATTAATATTAAAAAAAAAAAAAAACCAAAAATGGGTAGGTGAACCCTAGGGGTGGGTGAACCTTACCCATGGTTAAGGGGTGTCAAAGGAGACACGTGGTGACCTCTAGTGGTGATAACCGGATTTGATGATAATTTGGCTGCAATGTGAAGAGTCAAATCCTCTACGGTGATAAAAACCCTGTACCTCTAATAAATAAAGGAAACATATCAACCATTGCCTGATCTTGTAGGAGGGCGAGACGGAATAAATTTGGTTTCAGCAAAGGAATGATAAGAGGCATGCCGAATCAACACTTGGTCGTAGAGCATAGGAAGTGGCAAATGGAAGCGTTGAGTCTATCAGTGGGGTGGTGGTATTTTCTTAATGAGGGACTTGTAGAGGTGAGGCTGGTGGTAGAAGTTTAGACCTCGCTACATGTGAGATGTCAGAGCCAAGAAAAAGCTTAATTCATGGAGGATTTTTTTGGAATTAAAAATGTTGGTTGACACCAATTACTGTCCCTTTTATGATCCACACACTAGTTGACCCGGCACGTGCAAAGTTATTCTTATTTAATTAATTAAAATAATTAATTCTCTTCACACAAATTAAATAGGAGAAAAAATCTTTTTAATTACTGCATGACTAAACAGCAAATGAACAACAACCCAACCTTACCAAGACTTCAAACAATTCAAATTTCATGTAAACCAGTCATACGGAATAAATAATGGTATATAAAATTTAGAGGATTGTTAGCCCCAGTCGAATCGCATTTACTCCAAATTTTTTCATAGACACAAGACTAAGTATAACACGTGGAGATGTTTGATATTTTAACAGATTAAAAAAAATAAAAATCAGGAAATGTTTGACATTTGTAACCACCAAGTTGCGTCTCTGGAAGATTTGCGACTGGGGTTAGCATTTCTGTAAAATTTATGTCCCTGGTCATAATAACCTGTCACAAATTATTAAATAGATCATTTGACGTGTTCCAAACTCAGATCACCGTCCAATAAGTATTAGAGTCCTCCCAATGTACGTTATAAATGAATTACAAAATTAAAATAATTTTAAATGAAAAAATAAAAAATATAAGGTATTATTAAGAAAGAAGGGCACCACTAACTGTTAATACGATGTTATGTTATTGTCTAGAGAGCGTCCATGGGTAAGGAATGAACTATTGCTTCTCTCTCTCACAAAGCCGCCCTTCAATTGCCTCGAACTCAAGTTAATTTTTTTTAACCTTGTGGTTAATTTTTATTTTATCTAGAAATCAAGGGTAGATGGTGAACCCTAAGGTTAAGTGAATTTTAACCACAGTTAAAGAGAGTTAAAGACGAGGAGGTAATCATTTTCCATTTCATAAAGATTCAAAATCTTTTAAGTTTTAAACAAAGCTGCTCGCGGTACAGTGGGTCATACAGGTGTTGTCCCACAAGCAGCACACTTAGATGAAGCCTATTTCTCCCCACTTCATCATGCCTGCTTTTACCTGAAAACATATCTCCTAGACCTACTTTGTAGATGTTTTCCAACTGGTCTAAATTGACAAAGCATCTAATAAAAAAAGCTTACTATCTAGAGTTACCAAACATTACCTAAGATTACATTATTTACAGTAATTTGAACGATGTGAGACTGAACACATACCTAGACTACAGAGAACTCTTCTGATACACAGCCTTAGAGTTAATACTGAGTTACAATAGGAGCCTATTACCTCAGATAATTGCACAGTATATCGATACCCTATCTATACCCTCTAATAAAAGAGAGAGTTAAACAAGTAGGTGTCGTCCAACTTCTCCTAAATTTCTATTTCAAAATTATCCTTTTTCCCGGTTTCGTTTACCACATCGTTAGAAGGAATGTTGATGGGCCGCTTGTGGAACTTATATGATTTTTCACTGTGTTGGGACCATTTGAGCCGTTTTAACTATCAGAAAAACAAAAAAATTAAAATTTGTTGGATTCTCTATTTTAACTTTTTTTTTTCAAATTTTGCATATAATCTTTTTGCTGCCAACTCTTGTTGTTGATGCCACGTTCCACCGTTCTTAGTCTACCCTTATTCCACGAGTTAAACAGCTATCTAAGCCCTCTTAAATTTTATTTGTTTTTCTTCTGTACTTTCTTTTATCCCCAGCTTGCAGAAAAAGCTATGCCCAGAACGTTGTCAACCTGAGATCTCTTCTATCTTGCGCTGCCTATAACAACGGCATCACCACCTCCACGACCAAAAATCAAGTCAGGCTAATACGAGACATGGGTTTGAGCTCAAATGAAAGAATTTTTTTTTTTTTTGAAAAACTTAAACCTCTCTTTCTCTCTCCCTCCCATATGTCCCACTCGTGTAATTCTCTCACCACACCCTAACCTCCTCTCACTCTTCCCTCTTTTAATTAAAAACATAAGACCAGTAATAGAGTTTTTTCAGTTGTGGAATTTATTTCTTTTGGCAAATCATGTCCTATTCTACAACCATCCTATTGCATCTACTCCTAATTCATCGCTTCATCGTGAATTTCACTCGATTTGACAAACTATCAAAGACAATGATAAGATTTAAATAGGTTTTCCTCCTTCAAATCTACTGTTTTATTTCCTTTCTCAAGTAGGGTTTTGAATGTATGTGATGATGCTCTTGTACTTTGCTTTATACTTGCAATTTTTTTCCTTTTTGTAACAACTGAAGCATAAATGGCTTTCTGTATGATGATCTTTTACAGAAATTGTTATATTAATGGTTGAATTCACTGCAATGTTTAGCTTACATAATTATTTGTATCTCATTGCCCTCTGCAGGAATTAGTAGGAAGTATTCTCCATTACACACAACCCTGCACGTGCCTTGCACGTGCCAGGCCAACTAGTACTAAAAAAAGAGTCTCCTGGTTGTGGAGGATACCCTTTGCCTATTATTTTTGTACAACTCTTTCGAAGACTAAAATCTTACAACAGCACCAGAATACCTAATTTATAAGTTAAGAATACCTTCTTTTACCCTTTTGTCGTCCTAATCAATTACATCAACATAAACATTCAACCCAATCCATCCATTTTAATCCCAAATTCTGCATTAATCGAATATGTAAAGTAGAGAGAAACCTAGTCTTTGGGATATCAATGATTTAGCAATCTCAACAATTCAATCCCAGAGAATCCAAACACACGGAAACGAAACACTCAAAGCTTTTCTGGAGCTCCTACATATCCTTTGGAGTTCGAAGGGAATTAACGAGCCACTGAATTTGAGACGATAGTATTAATCTGAAACACGCCGAGAGCGACGGCTAGCTTGGCTTCCTACTCCAATTGATGTTTCCTCGCCTTGAAGCAAAAGTCCGATCAGATTCGAGATCTTGAAAGCTCATATCTACCCTAGAATTCTCAAAAATTTGATCTTTCTGAAAACCTAGAAGCTAGATTTTGCTACTAAAATGGGGAAGAATTCAGCCATTTAGGGCACAAAAAGCGGAAATCAAGTTGAGAATTGCGGCACCAAAAAAGAGGAGATGTAGAACCCTAAAATTTATTAATTTTACGCAAAGTTCCTTACACACTCGTAAAATTATATAAAGAGCCTAAAATCATTAAAAAGCCCTATACATTTAAATTGGGCCTAATGACAAGGCATGGGCCTCTTACGGCTCGGGTCTGGGCACGAAGTAGAATGCCCATAAAGTCAAAACCCAAGTCCAAATCTAAATTGGTCATACACTCGATAAATGGGTCGATCCATCAATACAAAAAAACTGATTGTGGACTCAATACCCAAGAAGATGGGTGGGGCCCATCAAAATCTCCTAAATCCCTTAAACCACCAAATAAAGTGGGACTCTTGGAATCCTTATCTTTAAATTGGTGAGGCTTATCAAAATCTCTTAAGTCCCTTAAACCACTAAATGGAATGGGACTCTTGAGATCCTTATCTCTAAAAGTCTATAAATAAGACCCAAAGCTAGAGATTTGAGAATTCGAAAATTTAGAGAGAAATTCAGAAGAAGCCAAAGGAGAGAACTTAGAAGCATTCTCTAGCCTTCAAAGAAAAGAAATTAAATCATTCCGGAGAAGACAAAGCTACAAAAAAGCCAGTTCTCCTCCAGAATCACTTTCTAGCCGATCAAGCGTGAAGCCCGAAAGAAATGAAAAGCTACATCAACACCTTCAAAGAAGATCGAGATCACGCCTCGACCCTTATCTTCTTCTTTAGAAATTTCTGATTGTTAATCAGAGGATTTTTGAAAGTTGTACCAAACTGAAAATTAATAAATATTTTGTTCATCATTATTTCGTCCACGAAATTTTGTGTCGACAAATTTTTGGCACGCCCGGTGGGACACTCTCTACCTCTCATCTTTTAGTCAGCAAACAATTAAGCAGCATCAATGGCCCCTAAGAGAACTGTTGTTGCAGCCACCGCCATCTATGGAAAGAGGAACACAACCTCTTCTGCACCTGAATCTACACCAGCTACCAGCGATGATAGGCGAGCAACACGTTATATGACGCAATATGGTGCCTCTCACTTGGTTGGGCCCTCTCCCAGCATCGCAAGCAACGCGTCTCCAAAACGATGCAAATGGCTGAGGGTATGTCCTCCAGTCATCCTTCCGATGCACAGTCTAGCGCAGGGTCAACATCTTTCGTGACCTCTCCTTCTCAAGGTCGAGCCTCCAAAGAAGTGCAGAATCATTATCATTCAAATTCTGAGACACATACCTCCATCAAGTCTGTCATGATGATGGATGCAGCGACTATTGAAGAGCAGATCGCACAAATGTCTAACGCAATTGCAAATTTAACAAAGACAGTTGAGGATAAAGATGCCCAGATTGTAGACCTGGTAACCCGCTTGGAGCAGAATAACCAAGCAGATGAATCCAATCAAGGACCAACAAATCCCCCGGGGTTCAATCTCCGAGGCCCTCGTGAAGCGGAAGAACAAAACAAAGGGTTCACTCTCCAAGGACATCGTGATGCAGAGGAGCAAAACCGGAATGCATCCGGCTCGCGAGATCCCACTCGGGACAGTCACCAAGTATCAATTGCTTCGCTCTCTGTCCAGCAGCTACAAGCAATGATTACCGATACCATTTGTGCTCAGTATGGGGGTGTGTCACAATCTTCCTTGGTCTATGCCAAGCCATACTCTCAACGCATTGAGCAAATGCGCTTCTCGGCAGGATGCCAACCGCCAAAGTTTCAATAGTTCGATGGAAAAGGCAATCCAAAGCAACACGTTGCCCACTTTATCGAGACTTGTAATAATGCCGGCACATACGGAGACTTCATGGTGAAATAGTTCGTTCGCTCCCTCAAAGGGAATGCGTTCGACTGGTATATCGATCTAGAGTCTGGTTCCATTGACAGTTGGGATCAACTGGAGCGCAAGTTTCTCAACCGCTTCTATAGCACCAGTAGGACAGTAAGCATGGTGGAGCTTGCCGCCGTACGACAAGTGAAAGATGAATATGTTATTGACTACATTGATAGGTGGAGGAATCTTGCTCTTAATTGCAAGGATCGTTTTTCTGAACCATCTGCTATTGAGATGTGCATCCAAGGGATGCACTGGAGCCTTCTTGACATCCTCAAAGGGATTAAGCCTCGTTCTTTTGAAGGATTGGCAACACGGGCTCATGACATGGAGCTCAGTATAGCCACACATGGGGATCCACGACCAATTGATTCTTTCAAGTCGGAGAAGAAGCAGTGGAACACATCCAAACCCTCCAAGACCAAGGAGGCTATGATCACCACTACTATCACCAAGCCGGTCAAGATCTTGAGCCAAAAGAAGTAGGAACTGCCCAAGGTAGGCACATCTCAAGAAAGAGGGCAAGGCAGGATGACACTCAAGGAGCTTGAGGCAAAAGAATATCCTTTTCCAGACTCTGAGGTATCTGGCATGCTCGATCAACTATTAAGTCTAAAGTTGATTGAATTGCCAACCTCTAAACGTCCAGAGGAAGCAGGTCGCAATGAAGATCCAAGATACTGCCGATTCCACCAACTGATTAGCCATCCGGTTGGAAAATGTTTTGTCCTCAAAGAGAAGATTATGTACCTAGTTCGACAAGGAAAGATTGAACTTGACTCCATCAATGATGTGGCAGCCTCGAATATGACGAGTGTTACCTTCGGGTCTTTCAACCCTAGTTTGATTCCACCTTCATCATCTGTAACAATGTTGTCCCCTCAAGCAATAAAAGCACCATGGCCGCTACAAAATTTGAAGCAAGTCACAGCCGGAACTCTTGGCTTTGGCATCCCCCTTTCAATATCAATGATAACATCCAGTCAATGGCAAATTCTGTCTCAGTTACATCAGCAACAACGATGTCTCCCTACAAAAATTGAACGAGAGTCAACAGAAGAATCTTCTCTCATCGATGATGATGGTTGGATATTGGTTACACGACGGCGACAACGTGTGCAACATTCACCACCTCCTTTTCATCAAAGAGCAAAACGGACCAAAAGAAAGACTCGTTCAAACATCAAGTCAAAGAAGAAAAAGAAGGTAGTGAAGAAAAAAGCATTCAAAGTGCCTCCTGCTGATCCTGAAGAGATTTTTCAATAGTTTCCTCCTTTGGCAATCACATTTGGCGACTTCATACCAAAGTGGTTTCTCCAAAAACAGCAACGAAAGCCGGCCTACTCTATCGCATGTTACCAAGTCGAGTCAGACACATCGGAAGAAGAAATGAATGATGTACCTGCCAACCAATCATCCCCTTCAATTCATGAAGAGGAGCATCCCAAAGGAGAAGATGATACATCCGACATTGAAGAGACATCAATACACTTGAGTCTTTTTGAGGCCCTACAACTACCGGAAAAGACTCGGCTCAGCCTCACTCAAGCCTTAACTAATCCCGACAAGTACAAGGAAAAAGATTGGGTTCAAAGGAAATCGGAGACATGTGCCTCTTGCATGGCCACCATCACCTTCGACGACGAAGACCTACAACTTGGTTCTCATCCTCATAATAAGCCGTTGTATGTCACAGGATCCATTAAAGAACACAAAGTTCAACACATTCTTCTTGACTGCGGGTCCGCTGTCAATATCATGCCCATCCACACGATGAGAAAAGTCGGCATCTCTCCAGATCAATTGAGTCGAAGTAGGTTGGTGATCCAAGGCTTTAACCAAGGGGGGCAGAGAGCCATCAGAATGGTCCGCTTAAAGCTCACAATCGAAGACTTGGAATCCGAAATACTCTTCCATGTCATTGATTGCAAGACATCATACCATTTGCTGCTTGGACGTCCCTGGTTACACGAGACGAGTGTGGTTCCATCTACATGACATCAATGCTTCAAATATTATAAGGATGGTGTGCAGAGAAAGATTGTTGCTGAGAGTCGACCATTTGAGAAGACTGAAACACACTTTGCTGATGCTAAGTTCTACACGGAGACTGAAGTCCTCTCGAAAGCACTTCCAACTTCGGTACCATCTTCTAGCAGACTCGACATCAACAAAGGAAAAGAAGCTGAAATTCTTTCATCCCCCAAGTCCCAAAAGGATGAGAAAGCTCAAAAAGTATCAAAAGGAGAGGAAACGAGCAAGTCAACGAAGAACTCTACCAACATCTCTAATCCAATCTCAGTGCTTCAATACATTCTGCAATCACGTCGAAAGCCAGGACAACTCCCTTTTGTGGCGATGACTAAAGAGACCAACTCTACTTTTTCGAAAGCCAGCCTAAACACTTTGCAAAATGAGTTGGTTCTTCCAGTAGCACCGCTCGTCAAATCCACAATTATAAGGCCACCAATTGTAGGATTTGTCGCATCTACAATGAAATTTGAAGAAGAGGAAGACATCTCAACCCAAGAAAGTTCAGAGGGTTGGTACGGAGCTAAGACAGAAAAGCTCTTTGAAGCAGCTGGATATGGAAAAGGTGAGCCCATACGCTTAGGCGAGCTTCAACCTCTTGACCAAATCCATGGCCTCACAAAGGCGCAGGCCCAACTCGTTCAAAAAGGAGAAAAGTTCATTATCAACCGTCAAAGAGTTGGCTCTACACCTCAAACACCAATCAAAATCTCAGTAAAGGAGAAAGTCTCTACTCAACACATTGCAGTGCAAGTAACCGACGATTGTGAAAACAAAGTCCCCTCAGCTCGTGCATCTGTCTTTGATCGACTTGCCCTACCAATACAAGGTACTTCGGTCTTCAAGCATTTAGGAGCAGTACAAAGTGATACAACCTTAAACTCTCAAGTTCTCCAACGGCGTGAGTCCACACTCACCCGCTTGGGAGCACAAGGAAAAGAACATGAACCTGCTCCTCTGAACAAGTCCAAAAGACGACGTAGACATGGGAAGAGGCATGCCAGTCGCAAAAATGTTGGTGACCCACAAAGTGCAATTCCATCGCAAATGAAACGACAAGAAATTTTGGAAGTCTCAACAACAGATGCTTTGACGGTGAAGCGACGCATTATCATCTCCACTAACCAAGGAAAACAATCTTGAACAAATCAAGTTGAGATGAGGGAGACCGAAGATGTTATCACCGTCAATCACATTACCATCCAAAAGCCTGTTGAAGAAGAGTCATCATCTTCAAACGATGAACTAGAAAGTGCTCCTCCTATCTTCGAAGAAGGGGGGCAAGCTACCATTGACGAGCTCAAACAGTTGAACCTTGGCACGGAAGAAGAACTGCGACCCATCTTTGTCAATACACTCTTAAGCCCTGAGGAAGAAGCTAATTACTTCAAGCTACTGCAAGAGTACAAAGACGTTTTTGCATGGAGTTACAAGGACATGCCAAGGCTTGATCCCAAAGTAGCAATCCATCACTTAGCTATCAAACATGGTGTTCACCCCATCAAGCAAGTACAACGTCATTATCGGCTTGAACTTGTTCCACAGATCGAGGCTGAAGTCAACAAGCTGATCGAAGTTGATTTCATCCGAGAAGTGAAGTATCCAAGTTGGATTGCAAACATTGTCCCAGTCAAGAAGAAGAATGGACAAATTCAAGTATGCGTAGATTTTCGTGACCTGAATAATGCATGTCCAAAAGATGACTTCCCATTGCCAATCACGGAGCTCATGGTCGATGCTACAACAAGACATGAAGTCTTATCCTTTATGGATGGTTCATCTAGTTACAACCAAATTCGTATGAACCTAAAGGATGAAGAACTCACAGCCTTTCGTACACCAAAGAGGATTTATTGCTATAAAGTGATGCCGTTTGGACTAAAAAATGCCGGTGCCACTTATCAACATGCTATGCAAAAGATTTTTAATGATGTCCTGCACACAAAGGTTGAATGCTATGTCAATGACTTGGTGGTAAAATCAAAAAGGAGAGCAAATCATCTTCAAGACCTTCGTGACATTTTCATCAGACTTCAAAGGTACCAATTAAAGATGAACCCTTTAAAGTGTGCATTTGGGATCACTTCAGGCAAATTCCTCGGGTTTGTTGTCCGACATCGTGGTATTGAGATTGACCAAGCCAAAAACGATGCTATCCACAATATGCCAGAACCTAAGAATATCCACGAGCTTAAAGGCCTCCAAGGTCATCTCGCCTACATCCGGAGGTTTATCTCAAACCTAGCAGGGCGGTGTCACCCCTTCAACAAGTTGATGAAGAAAGATGCATTGTTCAAATGAGATGATGCTTGTAAGAAAGCTTTGGAAAGCATCAAAGAGTATCTCCTTAAAGCACCGGTCTTAGCAGCGCCTATCCCCAACAAACCACTGATTCTTTACATCAATGCACAGGAGCAGTCATTGGGGGCATTATTGGCACAAGAGAACCATGATGGCAAAGAAAATGCGCTCTACTGCCTGAGCCGAACTCTGGTGGGGACATAATTGAACTATTCACCCATTGAGAAGATGTGTTTTGCTCTTATCTTCGCTACAAAGAAGTTGAGGCACTATATGCTATCACACACAGTCCGACTTATCTCTCGGGCCGATCCACTCAAATATATAATGACGAGACCGGTACTATCGGGAAGGCTCGCCAAATGGGCACTTCTCTTGTCAGAATTTGAGATCGTTTACATCCCTCAGAATGCAGTAAAAGGACAAGCGGTGGCTGACTTCCTCACAGATCATCCAATCCCAGCTGATTGAGAATTATCTCAAGACTTGCCCGATGAAGAGATCTTCTGCACTGATGTAATACCATCATGGAAGATGTTTTTTGATGGTGCTGCAAGAAAGAATGCAGCTGGAGCAGGAGTCGTCTTTGTAACTCCACAAGATGAAGTCCTTCCATTCGCCTTCACGTTGGCAGAGTTATGTTCAAACAATGTGGCCGAATATCAATCCCTCATAATTGGATTGGAACTAGCCCGAGACATGCAGTTGTACCAGCTCAATGTGTATGGAGATTCAAAGCTCGTCATCAACCAACTCTTAACAGAGTACGACGTCCTTAAGCCCAATCTAATCCCCTACTATCTCGATGCTGCTGAGCTCATAAGTCAGTTCGAAGACATCACTATGTTGCATGTGTCAAGAAACGAGAATAAACAAGCTGATGCTTTGGCCAACCTTGCAGCAATTTTCGCTGTACTTGAAGAAGAAGTGGCGACGGTTCCTGTCTGTCGGAGATGGGTCATCCCTTACTTGATCCACCATGACATCGCTCAACAAGCAACAAATTTCATCGAAGTGTTCGAGATTGAGGTTGAAGACTGGAGACAACCTCTCATTGAATACCTTCAACATGGAAAATTGCCGAATGATCTCAAGCGCAAGACTGAAATTCGTCGTCGTGCGCCCCGATTTCTATACTTCAATAATGAGCTGTATCGTCGCTCCTTCAATGACATCTTGATGAGATGTCTTGGAAATGATGAAGCTAGAGAGACCCTTGAAGAAGCTCATTCAGGTATCTGTGGTACTCATCAATCAGGACCAAAGTTGCATGATTGCCTAAAGAGAATGGGATACTATTGGCCAACCATGGTGAAAGACTCACTCGAGTTTGCCAAAAGATGTCATACATGTCAAATCCATGGAGACTTCATTCGCCAACCACCCGAGCCGCTTCACCCAACAGTAGCATCTTGGCCCTTTGACAATTGGGGACTTGATGTTGTTGGACCACTCCCGAAGTCTTCTAAACAACACCTCTACATTCTTGCCGCGACAGACTATTTCTCCAAATGGGCAGAAGCAATCCCTCTCAAAGAAGTCAAGAAATAGACGGTTGTAGACTTCATCAAAAATAATATTTTCTTCCGCTATGGGGTCCCCCGTTATATAGTAACGGATAACGGGAAACCATTCAAGAATGCCCTGATGTATAAATTTTGTGCGAAGTTCGAAATCAAACAAAGATGCTCTACAATGTACAATGCGCCAGCAAACGGACTCACAGAAGCTTTCAATAAAACTCTTTGCAAGCTCCTTGAGAAGGTTGTTTTCAAGTCAAAAAAGGATTGGCATGAACGGATTGGTGAAGCACCTTGGGCATACCGGACTTCATATCGCACTCCTACACAAGCCACACCTTACTCGCTTGTCTATGGAGTCGAAGCAATACTTCCATTGGAACGCCAAATTCTGTCACTACGGATTGCGATCCAAGAAGGCCTCACAGATGATGACAATACAAAGCTACGTCTTGCTGAACTCGAAGCTTTGGGCGAAAAGAGGTTAGAAGCGCAGCAACGCCTCGAGTGCTATCAAGCTTGCTTGTCTTGAGCTTTCAATAAGAAAGTTCGATCTCGCTCCTTCCAAATAGGTGACTTAGTACTTGCAGTTCGAAGGCCCATCATTCTTTCACATCGGTCTGGAGAGAAATTTGATCCAAAGTGGGATGGACCGCATGTGGTGAGAGAAGTCTACACTAACGGCGCTTACCTTCTTTCAACGCCCGATGGAGTTCGTCTTGGCCCTATCAACGGCAAGTTCCTCAAGCAATACTATCCATGATAGAACATTGCTCCTCGATATGAGCCTAAAGTGTATACAACACTCCTTGATACGAGCCTAAAATGTCCACAATGCTCCTTGACGCATGAGCTTAAAATGCATGTCACTCTTGGCTTATACAACCAAAATTGTAAAAGGTTCAATGACTCTTGCTTGCTAGACTGAAAATCTAAAAGGATAGTCTAGGCAAAACTTAGAGCACAAAAAAAAAAATCGAACTACGTTAAAGCTTGATCCCATGACGGGTACGTAGGTAGCCTGTAAAGTTACCTCAGGTTCAGCTACCATTTCAAAAAAAAAAATCATCAAATAACATTATAAAAGAACATGAGAAACAATACCTTTCATGGGCAAGGAGTTGATTGCTTCTGGTGCGCTAAAAGATGTCGTACTCCTAGCATCTGGATGACGAACAAGTCTATGTATTTGCTCAACCTCTAGAGGTCGTCCGTCAGGTCCCCGATATCAACAACATCATGGAAAGCAAAGACAATTCTCCTTCTCAGTAACACCCTCGACGTTCACATGACCCATCAATGGGGTTGGATACTGGAAATTGCACAAGTTTTTCGTTGGATTGATACTCCACTGCAACATCAGCAAAGTAGAAACAACTCTCTTTCTTAGCAGCTCTCCAGCACTCTGCCTCGGGACTATGATTTTTACTTGCAAAAACGAATCGAAGTCCCCCTTTGATCTGGATCCTCGGCATCACCACAAACTTCTTAAATGATGTTCATGAGTGAAAAAACATTCCTTGACGGGTTGAAAGATCGACAGGTCCAAAGTTTCCTTGAATGTCACGTCGTGAGCCTTCCACGGGCTGCCGCCATCTGGTGTTCGATAAATTTCAGCAAGGGTCTCGCCCAGCAGGTCAGTGTATCTTCAAGATTGCAGGAAGAAAGTGGAGTCAGAGTTTTTCACGAGTCGGTCGTCATCGGTGTTCAATAAATTGCAGCTTCCAGCATGCCATCTCGAAACTGTGATTTTACTCACATGTTTAAAAAAAAAACGAATTAAAGTCCTGCTTCGAGTTAGATCATCAACAACAGCTATCCATCTATCTCGAAGAAGACGTTCATCAACAACCCTATGGTCAGTACCCTGGGAGGCATCGACAGAAGACGTGTCACTGCAAAACAAAGACAAAAAAAACAAGGAAGTTCATCAAAATCTCTAATTTTTCTACAAAATTTACACTATAATGAATCGGAAACCATTAAAAAAAAAATTTCAAACAAAAAGTTTGAACAAAAAAAAACACAAAACACACAAATTTTTTTATTTATTTTTTTAAAAACCACATTAAAAAAAAAATCACAAGAAAAAAAAAACAAAAACACACAAAACAAAAAGTAGAAAAAAAAAAATCACCCCAAAAAAACAAAAGAAGGCCAATCAAAAAAAGAAATTATCACACATACACATAATAAAAAAAAATGAAAAACAAAATTTAACAATCAATAAAAAAAAATCATCAAAAAAAGAAAGAGAAAATAACAACAAATTAAATAATAAAAAAAAAAGAGAAAACAAAACAAAAACACGAACAAAAAAACAAAAAAAAACAAAAAAAAACAAAAGTAAATCAGGGTAAAATAAAGCACACAAATATAAAATCCTAATTAAAAAAAAAAGAGAGAAAAAAAAAACGAAGAAGAAGGAAACCGAGGTGGTTGGCGTTACGGCGCCATACCTCTCTTCCCCTCTTTCTGTTTTGAGTTCTTCCTCTACAAGTTTTTTTTTAAAACTAAAAATCTAATCAACTCACTGGCCCACCATGCCCATTCTTTAAAATTTTAAAGCCAAAACAAGAAAATAATAAATCATTATTTAAAAAAATCAAATCATGAAACTAATCATTATCACATCATTAACTTCCATCAAATCAAATAATATTTTCTTTGTGAATGACGAAATAAAAAATTTTTTTTAAAAAATCAAATCACAACTCTTTACCATCACATCAAATAAAAGTAAATTTATTTATTTGTTCATGATCAATCTCTCTACGTTTAAAACTCTGAGGAAAAAAAGAAAAAAACAAAAAGCTTGCCGCACAATCACTTGACGAACTGTTAGCCGCCCAAACAAAAAAAAAAACTTTCTGCAAGTGCAGTAAAACATGTCCTCTTTTAATAAGGGAGGTAAACTGTCTCCCTTATCCCACTACAAATAGGAATCGTGTTTAACCTAAATCAAATTAAAATCTAAATAAAATTAAATCAAAGTCAAACATTAAGTCATCAAAATTAAATCAAAATCAATACTAAATTAAAGGTTACGCTAATGTCATTCATAGGTTTAATCACTATACCCTTGAGGGGGTAATTTGTAGAACCCTAAAATTTATTAATTTTACGCAAAGGTCTTTACACACTCGTAAAATTATATAAAGAGCCTAAAATCATTAAAAAGCCCTATACATTTAAATTGAGCCTAATGATAAGGCATGGGCCTCTTACGGGTCGGATCTGGGCACGAAGTAGAAAGCCCATAAACTCAAAACCCAAGTCCAAATCTAAATGGGTCACACACTCAATAAATAGGTCGATCCATCAACACAAAAAAACTGATTGTGGACTCAATACCCAAGAAAATGGGTGGGGCCCACCAAAATCTCCTAAATCCCTTAAACCACTAAATAAAGTGGGACTCTTGGAATCCTTATCTTTAAATGGGTGAGGTTTATCAAAATCTTTTAAGTCCCTTAAATCACTAAATGGAGTGGGACTCTTGAGATCCTTATCTCTAAAAGTCTATAAATAAGACCCAAAGCTAGAGATTTGAGAATTCAGAAATTTAGAGAGAAATTCAGAAGAAGCCAAAGAAGATAACTCAGAAGCATTCTCTAGCCTTCAAAGAAAAGAATTAAATCATTCCGGAGAAGACAAAGCTGCAAAGAAGCCAGTTCTCCTCCAAAATCACTTTCTAGCCGATCAAGCGCAAAGCCCGGAAGAAAGGAAAAGCTACATCAACACCTTCAAAGAAGATCGAGATCACGTCTCGGCCCTTATCTTCTACTTTAGAAATTTCTGATTATTAATCAGAGGATTTTTGAGAGTTGTACCAAACTAAAAATTAATAAATATTTTGTTCATCATTATTTCGTCCACGAAATTTTGTGTCGACAGAGACATCAAGAGAGAATGTATTGCATAAATTCAAGCGGCATGACAGAGCACTTCAGAAGCGGGGCGAGCTATGAAAATCGGAGAGTAGTGAAGTGGTGAAGGAGGAGGGTGGAGAGAAGAGGCAGGAGGAGGGTGGAGAGAAGAGGCAGTGAGAATTTTGAAAGATATGAACGGGTGAAGGAGAAAATAAGCAATGGGACCTAAACGGAATAAAGGAGAAAGAGTTGTACAAAAATTATAGGAAAAGTACTTCCACAAGCAAGAGACTCTCTTTTAGTATATGACATATAGAATAGTTGCAGGAAAACTATGTACAGGAAGGGAAGCGAGCTTCCCAGGAAGCTCGTTTTCTAGTCTTCAGACAGACTCGCTTTCTCGAACAGCCTTATTTCTAAGGAAGCTTGCTTCTATCACGTCCCATTTAGTAGTCAAATAGAGCTGTATGTGAAATGACGGGATAGACCATAATTTAAGTGTAGGGTGTAGATTCTAAGTAAGTATTGTCGGTTTGGAAACTAAGACAACTAATTTTCCACAAAAATCTCTTGTAAGATAAAAATCAAAGATCTAGCTACCCATAATGGGAATAAGGAGTTTATATTTCATTTCTCGCTTCCCGTTTCCTAAGGATTTTTTGAGCCTCGCTTCCCACTTCTCGCTTTTGCTTTGCTTCTCGTTCTAGTAACTATGATATATAGACATACATAAGTTATAGGCTCAGCTAGTTTTGATGGGACTACTGTAGCTCTTGTCAAAGGTGCATTGGACAATTCTATTCCTCGTCATGGGTTCCCCCAGATGGATGGTGCAAATGGTTCTAGTAGGCTAGATATTCCTCCTAGACCTACGCCTTGTGTTACTCCATTTCCAACTAGCTATTCTTGAAAGGAAATAATCACCTCCTCAGTCAGTGACATGTGGAGTCTTGGTTCCCCTCTTTTTGCCACTTGTCTCCCTTATTGACTCCCTCTAACTGTGATTAAGATTCACTCATTCCTAAGATTCACACATCTACCGTTGGTTTTTAGAAATAAAAAATTCAACCGCAGGGGTTAACAAAACATAGCCAAAGTTGATGAGCAATTGAAGGGGCTTTGTGAGAGCGAGAAGCAATAGTTCGCTTGTTGCCCGTGGAGCGAACTACATGGTCAACCCAATCGAAGCACAGTGAATTGCAGTTCAATTGCACCTACATGCCAACACTTGTCCCTTTTAACCCCTGTTAACTTTATTTGTGGTAAGATTTACTAACCTTTAGGTTTAAACAATCTAAATTTTGTTTTTAGAAGAAAAAAAATATTAAAAAATTAGCTCTAGAGTTAAGAATTTTTAATCCTAGGTTTAATATTTTTTTAACAATTTTTTGCTAAAAACCAAAGTTAAATTGTTGAACCATAAGAATTAGTGAATCTAAATAAGGGTTAAAAGGGACACGTGTTGACCTATGGATGCAATTGAACTTGGATACAGTTTACTCACGATTGGCTGTAATCCAGTCTCATTGCCAACATATGTGTCCCTTGAGTTTGTCCAACCGATTTCTCTAACGGACGACTTATGATCTCTCCTTATGACATGGTTTGCCATTAAACACGTTCTTGGGTGAGTTCGGATTTAAGGGTCCCTTGTTGGATTTGGTTATGGTTTGCTATTTTTAACCCATTTATGAACGAGTTGGGTTTGGGCTAAGAGTATTATACAAGCCCAAATCAAGCCCAAATCGGACCCAACCCAACCCATTGCTACCCCTGCGACTCAATGTATTATTCAGCGGCCTCGGTAACACTGAAGTAGTTGTTAGATGGATATTAAGCATTTGTGTTGATATAAAATAAAATAAAAATAATTTTGCAATTATAAAGTTTTGAAAGGGAGTGGTTAATTCCTATATATATACAAGAAAAATGGTTGCTAACCTTAAATACACAAAATTATTGGGGTGTAATAATAAGTTAAATACACCACAAGTGTCTTCATCTTTTGTCCTTGTTTTGGTTATACTTCTTTCACAACCGATGACTAACCAACCAGAGTACTCTTTAGTTCCCCTTTTTGAAGATTTTTCTTCTATATCGTAGTGAGAAAAAAAAGAAAAAAGAAAAAGAGATAAACACAAAAAGAAAGAGAGAAAGAAAGAAAGAAAAAAAAAAAAAAAAATAAAAACAAACAAAGAAAAACGATCTTTCTTTCACATCTTTCTTGATTGAAGAAGAGGGGAAGAAGATTGAAGTTTAAAGCTTATGAAGTAGGTTGTTATATTTCTTATGTTCCTTATGTTCTTGCCCTTCAAAAGAATAAGAATAAGAATAAGAATGGCCACAGGAAGGCCCAAATGTAGATGTAATCAACGCCATTGATGCTAAAAAACACGAGGTTTCCTTTAGTTCAAATTATTGCAGCTGTAATTTTTGCAATAATATTGAATATAGAAGGAGAAAATTACATGGAATGAGATGTTCAAGCCTGCCAACGTTCTAGTACAATCGGTGGTTGTAGCATCTCCTTCCTCGTGATTCGTCTCCTTATATAACAGCACAATATAGCCGAAATGCTATTATTGTTGAAATAATAATGGCCACAATGACTGAAACTATAGGAAAATTATATATGTGAGATCAATGACATCTATGTTTGAGGCATGCCCATTAGTCACCCGAAGTATGAGTAACGTAAAGGGCTTCTACTCTCAAAAAAAAAAAGGCTTCTACTCTCCCAAAAAAAAATGTAAAGGGCTTCTCATTTCTCATATTTCTTATTTTTCTTCTTCTCCTCTTTTTTCTTTTTGGGGTGCTGATGGAGAAGATAATTGATTTCTACAACAATAGATGAACAAATTTAATTAAATAAAAGTGTTATTCCACAATAGAAAAAAAAATTTAAAAACAAAGGAACTAAAGGATACTTTGGTTAATAATTAACAATAAATTAACCGAGGTGTAATAAAACTACCAAGTCTAGATGCCTAACATAAATATTAGCTGGTTGAGAAAACCAAACATTAAATTGACCCATAGATCCATAGTCACATCCGTGAAAAGGTGGACAGTTTGTGCGTCGAATTATTGCTCACTACTTCACAAGTTAGTTAGAATTTATGAATTTTTCAAATCGTTACTAGCTCATATGGACCCCAACACAATGTTGCTTATCCATAATTGAATTTGATAACAAAACCTTGCTTATTTATTTATACATAGATTGACAAAGACAATCCCTGAACTCAACATAATATGTGACCCCTAAATCCTACCCAACCCAAATTTGATTTTGACCCAACCAGTTGCCACACTATTTAATTGAGTCAAGAACGTAAATTCAAACTTCCATCATTAGGCCCTGTTTGATTGCACTTTTGTTTCTGTTTTCTTTTTTAAAAACAAAGTTCAGAAATTTTTTATACAAAACATGTTTCTATTTTGTGTTTTTAAAAATTAGTAACAAATGTTTTGAAAATGAGGATAACAGAAAATTTATGTTTTTAAAACAGAAAACTGAAATGGAAAACATGAAGCCATCACCATCCACTCATCCATCACCACTTCCACCACCCACACCGACCACTACCACCACCACCACCCACAACCACCACAACCACACACCCACCATACCACCACCACCTACAACCACCATAATCACACACCCACCTTACCACCACACCCTCACTAACACGACCACCACCAACCTCACTACCACAACCACCACACCACCACCCGCCACCCACTACGCACCTCCACACCCCAACCACGCTACACCACCCATCATCACCACTGTCACCACACTAAACCACCACCACCACCTACCGCCATCACTACCACCACCACACTACACCACCCATCACCAACACCGTCACCACACTACACCACCACCACCACCACACCACATCACCCCACCACCACCCACTAGGCACCTCCACACCACCACCACACTACACCACCCATCACCACCACCGTTACCACACTACACCACCACCACCACCACACCACATCACACCACCACCACCCACTACACACCTCCACACCACCACCACACTACACCACCAACCACCACACTAAACCACCCACCACCACCACCCAACACCACCACCACCCACCACCCTCACCCTCACTACCACAACTACCACCACCCTCACTACCACAAACACCACACCACCACCCACTACAGACCTCCACACCACCACCACACTACACCATCCACCACCACCATAACCACACTAAACCACCACCACCACACCACCACCAACCACCAGCATCCACTACACACCTCCACACCACCACCACACTACACCACCAACCACCACACTAAACCACCCACCACCACCACCCACCACCCTCACCCTCACTACCACAACTACCACCACCCTCACTACCACAAACACCACACCACCACCCACTACAGACCTCCACACCACCACCACACTACACCATCCACCACCACCATAACCACACTAAACCACCACCACCACACCACCACCAACCACCAGCATCCACTACACACCTCCACACCACCACCACATACACCACCCATCACCACCACAACCACCACCCACCACCATCACTACCACCACCACATTACACCACTACCACCACCCACAGCCACCGCCACCGCCACAACCACCACAACCACCACACTACACACCCCACCACCACCACAACCACCACACTACCCACACCACCACCACCCACCATTACCACCAAGGATTGGAATTATTTAATCATATTTATCAAATACATTTTTTTAAATTAGTATCAGTTAGTAATGCTAAACGTGTTTCTTGCTTAAAAAGAAATTGAAAACAGAATGTCGTATTCAGTTTTTAAAAACATAAAATAAAAAACAGAAAAATAGAAGTGTATCCAAACGACCCCTTAGGTGTTCTCTATAAAATGCAAACCCTAACACCCCTTAGGTCTTCTCCATAAAAGGCAAACAACCCTAAATGTAGAGGGGAGAGGAAATTTATTAGAAAGAGGCTCTCCCAGATTATTTCGAAGCACATAGAAGCCATTTTTCTAGAAGGCCTCGGATTGTCTCTGGCGAGCCAGAAAGGGCTCTCGGGTTCCATACATTGTGCAGCAGCTGGCAGAAAAATGGGGAGAAGTCATTTATTTTCTCCCCATGATTTTTGACTTCTCCCCATTTTGATATCTCTCCCCCTTATTCTCACACAGTTATTGCCACATGTCCATTTGTGTGTGGAGAAGTCAAAATCATGGCCCCATGATTTTGACTTTTCCACCACATGTCACCTATTCTATGGAACCCCAAGAAACTCTCACGCCAGTACAGCTCTCTCACACTCCCTTTCTCTCTCGGCCTCTCATATCTTAACTCTCTTTGTCACGCTCTCTCATCTCTCAGAACAGCCTTCCACTTGTGCCTTGGATTGCCTTTGGCGAAGCCAGAAAGGGCTTATCTCGGGGTTCCATAGAATAGGTGACATATGGTGGAGAAGTCAAAATCATGGGGCCCATGATTTTGACTTCTCCACCTATAATTAGACATGTGGCGATAAGTGTGTGAGAATAAGGGTGTGAGATATCAAATGGGGAGAAGTCAAAATTATGGGGAGAAAATGGAATGATTTCTCCCCGATTTTTACGCCAAGTGTCGCACAATATATGGAACCCCGAGAGCCCTTTCTGGCTTCGCCAGAGACAATCCGAGGCCTCCACATCTCTATCTCCTCTCTCTATCACACACAGTAATCACCTCTCTCAAGGTCTCCATCTCTATCACGCACAGTAACCATCTCTCTCATATTTACACATAGTAGCCGTCCAACCTCCCCACAACTTCCGCGACACCAACAGCCCCAAACCAAGATCGAGAACTCGACCATATATTATATAACCAAAAACCATAAGAAATTATAAGTAGTTTGTAAATACATACGAATTATAATTCTAAACAAACCATTTGATTCCACAAGAGTGGATTGAGGGGGAAAATCCCTAAATCTAAGCAACGAAAGATCACTCAAATAAGCAAAAATAAAAGAAATCAACATATACATACGACAAACAATTAAACTCACTCTTGCAGAGATCATGTAATAAAAAATAAGAGAATGGGTACCTCATAAAAATAAGCAATTGAGTTGCATCCTTAAAACAGTAAAATCGTTGATTACTAAACTAAAACAGAAAGCTAAGAGAAGACGACAACTTCTAGTTATCAAACAACACAGGGTTCTTGATGTCTATAATTATAACTGAGAAGATGACACGTTAAATAGCAAACCGAGAAACGTTTAACATCTCCAAAAATAAATAGGAAAGTGATGAAACCTGTCCAGCAAAGGTTGTAACAGTAGATTTTCCATTGGTTCCAATAACTGCTAAAACCTTGATGCTTTTAGGAAAAACTTCAGCAAAGTCCAACTCAGATATCACTGGCCTTCCCTGCATTTGAACAACGGGCATGATAATGTAAACATCTAAGAATTCTTGATAGCAATAGTAGAATATTTAAGAATTAATAAGACTGACTTTAGTGGAAGCAATGCCCCAAATAAATTATTCAACGCCATTCTTCATTATCTGTATAGGAGCCAAATCATCTCCGGTGAAACCGGATTTGGCAAATCCGGTTATGTATGCCTGCATGAATGTGTGTGTGTAAGAAGCCAGACTGACACGTTTATGTTTATTACACATGCATGTGTTTGTATGGACCATGGATGGACGGATCATGTTACATATTGAAAAGAGTATATAATCCAATGTGCAAAACTGTTTTGAAACACATACTCTAGTACTTACAACCCAACAAAAAACGTCAAGCTCATTCTCCCTTGTTCCCGCGTAGAATGGAGGAACACATGTTGATACACATATCTGATATGAAACTTCTTTTAGAATTAAGCACCTAAGGTAATTGCAATAACAAGTAGCGAATGTAATGGATAAATTTCGTAATTGAGCAAGTATTGCAAGGAAGAGTAGAATTTTCGTCTTCCGGGAGGACGAATGAGGCATCCGTACTCCATTGATGAGTTCGTGCTCTTCAGGATGGTGTCAGATATTGTCGTCTGAAGGACGATGCCAGATATCGTTGTCATGATAAGGACGAACTCATATTCACATTAAGGACAGAACCGTCTTGCAGGACAGAATAATCAGGAGGCGATCTATTTGCTTTGTTGTTAGGTGAAAAACACTGTCTTAACATTTAATGTTGGTCATCTCAGCCTACTTTTGACCTGAGACCGACCTAAGAAATTGTAGGCTCACACGTGTGACACATATGCATGAAGATCTATCTGACATATTTGGTAATGATCATAAGGCAAGTTGCATGGCTATGCATGGGCATGGATGAGCTTGGTCAGGCATCCGCATTCAAGCCAATAAATACCCCTGACTCCCCATAAGGTAAAGACCACTGAAAAACTACTAAATCTTGATTGTTAGAACCCCCCATTGAGTAAACCACACTTGAAAGCTCAAAGTCTTGAACCTTTTCTCTTTCTCTCAAATTTTGTTCTATATACTTCATCTTCATTATACACTGACTTGATCATTGGAGAACTTTGACAGGAGGGGTGTAACGACCCCAAAACCCCACCTTGGTCATAATAGAACTTTGGGTCCGCCACGTTACTTATTTCTGCTTAACTTCCATAGCAATAAGGCAAAACTAAAAAATAATTCTCTCAAAATAGGGAATATAAAATTTCTTTCGATATATATATAATCCAAATCATCCTGAACAAACTGAAATGAACTCATATAACCCACCATGATCGGGTGAAATAAAGTCATCAAATAACAGTGAACAGTCTAAGCAACATCCTGAAAAATAACATAAGTCTAAAATAAGACAACTCAAAAAGCAAACTACAATCTACTAGTAGGGATAACTATCAACATCTCTGGCTCCCTACTCTGGAAGTTCACCTACTTCTTCTTCTTCAAAGTACTCCTCTTCCACCCAAGGAGTTGTCGCCTGATTCTGCGCTATACCTGTACGACAATAACAAGTCGACTGAGCATTGAATACTCAGCGGATATCCAAACTAACCAATGATAGCAGATGCATATATCCAATAACCCAATCATGTAACAATTGTAAAGTCAATAGCAATTTAATATAACATGAATATAATCAGAGTGCGGAAACATGTGAACATCATGACTTGACTTGACTTGACTTGACTTGACTTGTGTACTTGAGTGACTCTTAAACTTGTGACTCTTGAACTTGTACCATGAATGAAATGTATGCTTATTTTCCCATAAAAAATAGTTAACGAGGTCTTTGTATTTAGATCCATGGAGGTTCATCAACAGAAGCGTAAGCCCCTAGAGCTCTTAGATCCCAAATGTCTATGATAATTATCCAGGACTTGAAATCTTATCCATGGAGAGCATCAACGAATATCGAAGCTACTTGAATTTCACGGTCCTTGTAAAATCATGCAGTGTTCTTGTCCTTATACTTGTAGTTCAGTGTCCTTGTACTTGTATCTCAGTGTCCTTGTACTTGTCCTTGTCCTTATCCGTGTCCTTATATTTCAGTATCCATGTAATGTTCGTGTTCATGCTTGTGCACCCCGTGAGACATGTAAACTACCACACATGTGAACTTGTGCTTGAGTGTTATGATTAATATCTGAATTCAGTCATCACTTAGATTCCATCTTCCGTCAAGAAACTCCACTAGGTTATATTTCCATAGTTAGAGAATTTCTAACACGAAGGACTTCCTCTAATCATTGGCCTACCCGAATATCAATTACCATGCAACTTGAATAGACCTAAATTTATCAAAACATACTTCATATCTTAACATATTTATTCTAACATTTTTAACATCATTTCTAAGCATAATTCATCATAGCATATCTTATTATACTCATGCAAGTCTTTCAATATCATCACTTTCCATACTTAGTGTTCTTAGGCATTTCAATAAACACATACAATGCATTAATTATGTCGCGCCCCAAAATACCCCTTAGGAGTCAAGGGATACTTTAAAGGTGACTATTCGTACCTATCAAACCATCCTGTAATGAACAAGGCTAACGTGATATAATGACAATAATAATCAGAGTGCGGAAGTTAAACATGAGTGCGGAAGCGTAAACCAATTTTTTTTTCCTTTCTATATAAGGTAGTCTGTATCCCAAGTGAATATATATACAAAACATATCAAGGTAAAGGTGGACATGCCCACCTATCAAAATATTAAAATACAAAAAAAACTATTGAGCCCACTATGCTCAACAGTATTCTAAATATGGCCACATTGGGATAGGAGGCTCTTTCTCCTCTATATACTCTTCCTCAACCCAAGACTCAGGGTTGAGGGCTTCCTCGGTACCTGCCAACATAAAAGTACGGCTGAACATGGAATACTCAGCGAGTACAAGCTACTAGCTAACCATAGCAATAACATAACACAATACAACAAGATCTAATTCATCATATCAAATTGAAACAAAAATAGCAGCATATGAAAAATAACATTGAAGTAAAGCAATGTGATAATTCTTGACATGCTTGAATGAATGCGAAACTCGGGTAAAACTCATACTTTAAAAATCATGTCTTGTTCTTGATAATGGTCTTTCGTGTTTCTTTCAAAACTTGCTCGTCATGTTTGAAAACTTGTTTCTTGTCTTAGTCTTGTTCGTGAGAATCACACATGCTTGTCTTGTCTTGCTTGTTCTTGTTATGTTCTAGACTTGACTTGCTTGTATACTTGTGAGCCAGATGTTAGTGCCTTTGAGGCGACTTGTGACCCGAGAATGTAAATTTTCTTCAGCGATATAGATATATATAGAAAAGGGTACACCAACCTCCTTGTCTTGTTTTCTTGTGAGCCAGGTATGACATATCTTGCGATATCCCTACCCTTGACCGGCCCGATGTCCGGCTTGATCAATCATGCTTGTTTTCTTGTGAGCCAGGTATGACATATCCTAAGGATATGCCCTACCCTTGACCGGCCCGATTTCCGGCTTTTCATTCGTATCGTGAATCACATTCTTGTTCTTGTTGTTTCGTATACTTTGTACTTTAAGAAAATCTTGGTTAATACATGTAAGTGTGTGTGTGAAGCAATGTGTAATAATCATGATGACATGAACAAATAAAAGGAATCGTGTGTGTAGCACTTGTAGTGATCATGATAGCATGTGCAAGAAAAGGGGTCTTGCATAGCATTTTATTCTCAATATAATCATGCGAGGATGCACACAACGTAACAAGCATTTAATCGACTTATCATTTGTTTGGGAACAATTGCATAATCCTACTTCCATTTTCTTCATTAAATCCATTTAACTTTTGTTTAGGTATTTTATCAAACACATGACATGCAACATTTCTTAGTCGTTTCATTTTCTCTTTTTAGTACATGTATTTCATCAAAACATGAAGGTATGTTCATTATTTGTAGAATACCCTTCCATAATTTTCCATTACACACAATACATCACACATCATGACATCCAAATGACTCAGCCCCCATCCAATCCATAAATCGTGATACGACTTATTTATCTTGTTTCTATTTAGGGAAAATAGTACATTTCAAAGAAAAGAGAAATGCAAGATCAAAAATCATCATTTCCAATAGAGAAACCCTAGTTATTGCTAAGGGAGTTAGTAGGGTATACTAACCTTGAGATTAACTCCTAATCTTGGAAGAAAACCCTTGATTGAGCTCCCAACTCAATAGAGATGATCCCTCTTTGAAGAAAATGCTTCAAACTTGAAATGGGGGAAAGATCCTTGCAATCCAAAGCCCACTTGAGCAAACCCTAACCCTTCCTCATTCTTCTCTCACAATCTTCCGAAATACAAGTTTGAGGGTTTTGGAAATCCTCAACCCCAAAATTGGGTATATAGGAAAAAGGGGAGGTCAAAGACCATTTTACCCTTAATGATTCGGCTTATTGAATTGGGCAATTTCGGCATGACTTGTCGACCGGTGGTGACCTTCTGTCGACCGGTCAAAAATGACCTCAGTGGAAAAATAACCCATACAAAAAGTACAATATTCGATTGACCGGTAATAGGTATCGGTCGACTGGTGGCTGTTCGGTCGACCGGTAGCAAATTCGGTCGACCAGTTCCCTGTGTTTTTGCCCAATTTGATGTTTTCTCTCATTTTTCTTACTTCGGTATTTCGGCCATAACTTCTGACTCGTTCGTCGGATTTTGATGATTCAACTTACGTTGGATTCGTCTTTCGAAGGAGAACATTTCTACCAGTTTAGAATTGTCCAATTCTTCTTTATTTATTAATTGGACTACGTGAAAGGTCAAATTGGCTATGAAAACGCTATTCATTAGGTACGAAAAGTTTCGGGGTGCTACAAATTATGTATACAATGCCCTTCCCATTCTCATATTCCAAAACTATATCACTACTTATTCATGAACCACATTCATCCATTCCGAACCTCACACCAATCCACCCGTTCATAAATCATCAATTCTCCATTTTAGCCCATTCACCATTATTTTCATATATCCATAATCCATAGGATTAATCCATAATTCAATTTAAGCTTCTAGCATATGAATCCATCTATATCCTTAATTAACATGTAAATCCATACTCATTTATCATAACTAGCAGAACGCACGTGCGATGCACGTGAGTGAACAGTTCTAATGAAATACAACAAATGATTTGAAATAGTATTTTAATGATATGCTAGTGTCTAGCTAACATAGTAATAAATTATTAATTCTATGTAATCAATAATATCTAAACTTATTATTAGAAGGTGACTATATCGCTTTTAATGATAGACTAACAAACAAACATATTAAATTTGGCGAATGGACATATTAGTATTGGAGAAGCTCAATCGTGTTCAATCGAGAATATAATAGTTCATAAATAGAATGAAACAACTACGACGAAGAACAAAAGTTTATACACAAATATAGAGCAGAAGTGTATGAAAAATAATAGAAAATATCAACGTACATAAGAACATCGCCATCACCAAATATATAGAGATTTGTCTGAACGATGCGAATCCTGTAATGATTAAAATAATATAAATAAAACGGTAATAACAATCTATATAAAACATTAATATTTTTGGAACTCAATCGTCGTAGTAAAAACATAACTTACCGTTGCATTTATTTAAGCCCCTTTGGTTGGTAGCCGCAACTGCATTACTTTTTGAACCAATATACGGTCAAGATCATTTGGCCAAATGTGCACAAAAATTGGATTCCCATTTTTCCTTTTTCGCCAATCGTGAGAGGTTGCTGAAACTTTCTTATTAGCAAGTATATAACCAAAATATGTTGATCTTGCCTGTTTGAATTCTGGTTCAGTGACGTCATCTGCATCTCTGCATCTCTTTCTTGAAATATTAAATCTCATGGTTTCATTATTTCTTTCTGTAGAATGAGATATAAGATGATTACTATATAATTTTAGGAAGCAACAATATAAGATACAATGCATTATTAATAGATGAAATACCTTTATCATGATAGTAAAACCTCCTTAAATACAATATTTTTTGTATAAGTCTCGATTCTGCCTTGTATGATCCCATTTTTAACTAAAATTTTGGAGTTCTCCCTTGAAACTCCTCTTGATAATGCCACATACAATTGACCATGACTGAAAACATGCTACGGAAGATATATTCCAACATGAGGAATTGTTTGATATTGTGACTTATTAATTGTTAGAGCAAAACTCAGTCTAATTGGAAATTGTTTCCTTTTCAAAATGAAAGGCAATTGTATATTTTCTGAAGGCTTGAGAGGAATGCGTGGCAAAAAAACTCTTGTCCCACGATTTAATCCAGTAGCGATTTCGGCATTAATAAGATTTCTTTGAAAGCCACGACATAAGAGCCTAGTTCCATTGCACAAACCTGATTGTGGATCAAGATTTCGAAGAAGAATAATTGACACTCCTAGTTTGAGAGTGAATTTATGAGGGGGCAATCCACCTGGAGCAATAGAGTTTAAAAACTCTTGTTGATATAAATTCAGTGTGTCATCTTCAACCATATCGAAAGAAGAGTAAACGACTTCATTTCCAGGAAACATATTGATGATTTTGTCACTAAGCATGTCGGCACATTCATTTGTTGGCGTCAATATGGTCCTGTTGACCATATAATCATGATCAGTTGCATTTCTTTGAAGGCTTGAAAAAACTGTTGATATTAATTCTGTACCAGAGTTTTCATTTTCCTATCCAATGACAATATCAGTCGGTAATTTGATCATATCTTCATCTATACATGGCTCATCTTCATTACCAATTCTTAGTAAGAAATCAGATTTGTTTGGATCTGCTCTTGCTCTCATATTCTCTGTTAGACTGATGACTTGAACATCTCGCCAAATGTTCGATTTCACTAAGCATGCATCAATAGTTTCTGCACGTGTGCCATGCATAACAACAGGTAGAACCTGATGGAAGTCACCCCCTAAAATAAATACTTTTCCTCCAAATGGTAGTGAATTGCCAATTATATCCTTCAATGTTCTGTCTAATGCTTCAAATGCATGACGATGTGTCATGGTGGCTTCATCCCATATTAAAATGCTAGCTTGTCGTAATAATTCTGCAATGTCGGATTCTTTGGTAATGTTACACATAGATGATGAATCCAAACGTATAGGTATCTTGAATCTTGAATGTGCAGTACGCCCGCCTGGTATTAAAGTTGCAGCTATCCCTGAGGTTGTAGTAGCTATTGCAATTTTCCAGATTTTCTAATAGAAGTAACAATGCACAATATAAGAATGTCTTCTTAGTTCCTCCTAGACCATCAATAAAGTATACTGCACCTTGAGTTCAACCAACTGAAGCACTTATTGTATCAAATGCAAACTTTTGATCTTCATTTAATTTATCGATTGCAGCAATGTCCTCATCAGGTATATTCAGGGAGAGCTCGATATCTATGAGCTTAGATGTCGGTGTGGTGAAAACCAGATCATCTTCCACTTGAAGAAGTTCAAAATCTGATAAAATTTTATTATGTTGCATGAGCAGATTTTGAAGATCTTTAAGAAGTATATTGGTATGAATTCTCTGTGAATTTATAGAACTTGTTGGATAATCTTCAGACATGTAGTTGTACAACTCTTCCCACAATTCAGATAACTTCGTTGGATTACAGTATACTAAGATAGTGACAAACAATCGGCGCAATGAATTTGGCAATTTGGAAGTAACTGCTTCATGGAGACACTCTCTGATGTCATTATCACTTTTAAGCAAACTTCTTTGCTCAGTAACTTGTTTGAAAGTTTGATAACTAATTCCATTATAAACCAGCAAATCATCAAAAGATGTTGAGCTTCTGACGTGATTAAGAAGTAACCTTAGAAAATATCGATCACCTTCCATTGGTGAAACTGTATACAATCGTCCTATCACATGGATTTCATTTCTTATTCTTCTTCAAAGCTTCTCTCATTCTATCCAACGATATTTTTCTAGAAATTCACGATATAGGTAACTTCGTGCTTCAATGTCTGTTGCATTAGTAGCAAAAAATTCTGTCAACATTGTTTTCAACATATGATCATCAGTCAACACATCTGGAAGATATTGATGACTGTAATACCTAACTTGTTGTTTATTAGGCAAATGAATTTGTAAAGGCTGAACTGAAGGATAAATCCGGTGTAACGGAAAATCTAACATTCTCCAAAGAGATTCAGGAGCACATATCCATCGAACATCTACAAATTGAGAAATTTTATCATCATGATGATTGTGTGATACTTCCATAGATACACGATCTGGTCATTTGTAGACATATTTATACAGGTACTTAACAGATTAAATGCTAACACATATTTCAATATTGAGGTGACAATCAAATTTACGGAGTAACCAAGGATTGTAAGGGACTACCCATTGATTATGGTCATCACGGCGTCGATAAATTGAATAGGAGTCATTGCCTTGAACTGTTGCCTGTGCAAATTTTCGTGGATAACATTTCTTACAAATTTCATCTTTCATGCATGGAGCATTTATCCTTTGTGATCCACATGGTTCATGTACCATATGTTTGATGACGGCATTCCACAATTCTGGTTCCGTTTCACGGCAAGGTATCTTAGCTCGTACTAAGGTGTCATATTCATCAGGACCCTGAAGTTTATCATCTTCACTCAAAATAAGAAGGATATGAATATGGGGTAGCCCTCATTTTTGAAATTCAATGACACTCTATCTGATAATGCTGATATATATCCCTAGGGCTTCCAACAAAAGAGGATGGAAGTATGATCCTATGCCCGACTCTATCTGAAAGTTAATGAAATTAAAAACAAATTATTTAGTAAGAGATATAAAATTAAGATAAATCTAAATTAAGTATTTAGTTTAATGTATACCTGCATTAGTCTCCCCAGTAGCTATTGCATCTTGTAAACCCTGATATAACTCTGATCTTATTACATTTCGATTATCACGCAGGTATCTCAACCTTTGAGTTTCTATCTTTACGTAATTGTCAACTGAATATTGTTGAAAAAGTCGACCACCACGTAAGAGAATTGATGGATCAGAATCCCTAATCTGCATTAAAATGATTTAGAATTAAATTTGGCTCATATAACTACATGAAAATGTTATCTAAAAAATTAGATTAAAGAGATAACCTGGAGCATGTAGGCGTAATATGAACGACAACTCACTCTCTGTTGCCTTTCATTGTAAACATCTAAATCCCAACCATGAGTCCCATAAAGAAGTAATAGAGGATATTGCAAATGATCATAATAACCTGCTGTATCTGCTACATTTTGTAGATGTCCAGTCTTTGTTTGTACTATGATATCTCTTACCTGTCTACCTTCATTATCACCCACATCAGATAATATTGATGCAACTTGTGAAATAGTTGGTAGATTATATTGAGGTCTGTTTCATGAAATCTCAGCTCGAATTAATAGTTTGCATGTTTGTAGATCAGGTCGTTGTGCCAGTGACCGGAATATATTAATGAATGGGTTGTGAGCATCTAATATTTGTTTTAAATTTGTCACAATCTCAACATGCAAGAAGTTATTATCTGCCATCCGATTTTCAAGTTCATGGTTGGTATCATAAATATACATTTGTATATATCGGGGCCTACTGCCTTCAATGGGAAATAGACTTCCAATTTTATGATATACGACACCTTGTGCACGAAAAGTATATACCCCATCTCTTCCATTTGCGAGATTTTCATCAATCTTGACACCCATAGATGTGAATGCAAATACAGAATTGTATGATCGAATGAATTGTCTAAAATGAATTGCCTCAGCTGTATCGCCGCAATATAAACTTAATAATTCTTGTGGAGCTGCTAGTGAAGGAAGATTCATATTTCCATTGTTACAACATAGATTTTTAGACTCAAACTGAAACAATTTCGCTCTACAATGATTACAAATTCTAGGGTTTGCTAAATTGTTCCGGTGAACATTTTCCTCAACATAATGTCTCCCAATATTATGTGATCGCCTAGGTATCGTGGAGTATGTTTCATGTCTCCTAACTTGAATATTATTTTGTAGACTATCTTGATTAATGCTGAAGATATTATTTATATCTGCATACAAAGAATGATGTAAGGAATTAAAAGATACAGATTTAGACCAAAATTGAAAATATGTAGTACAAAAGTTAGTTCGATATCGTAGATTTTGGTTAGATACGATAGTGTTGTCGTAATAGATAAAAACATCATTTGAAATCTAGAAAATATATACGTATGAACATAAACCTATTATTTATCACAATGTTCAAGTTAGTATATACCTTCGGTAGGGTATACTCTATGAAATCCGTGAGAACTATCAATTCCGTCATCCTGCTCACCACATCTATATAGATCGGTCAGATATACTCTATGAAATCCATGAGAACTGTCAATTCCATCATCTTGCTCACCACATCTATATAGATCACCTATTGATACATGCTTTATGGGGAGAAAGTCTATTAAATTTTCATTAAATGATACGTAAATAAATCTTATAAGTGAGATGAAGTAACTTTCATTTTGAGATGATTTCAGTATAACTTGAGCATTATATTGATCGTGTCGAGCATGACGACGAACTCGAGTCAATCGAGCATTCCTCCTCAGTTGTAGCCCATTGTTAGAAATTTGATTTGTTTGAAATTTTCGTGCTAGACATCGTACATCACGTAGTCGCATTCTTCCTTGTTGAATAGTATTGCGAATTGTATCATTGCATTGAAGGTCTTCAGATACGTTTTGTGTACGGGTTTGAATGCTTAGTGCCATCACCGCAGGAAGTTGGCCACCACCAGGAATTGTAGATTGTCGTGATGATGATTCCGATGGTGAACTAAATATTCAGTCTCGTCTACGACGATATGCGCACCGTTGTTGTTCCCTTCGTAGTTCCCTTTGTTCATTGCTCAATCGAGACCACCAACATTGTCCAGCAATTCTGGATTGCGCACGATCTTTGTGTTCTCTATCACCCTTAGTCATCCTTAGAAATGTTCGATGAATATATCTTTTGAATTACTCAATTTTGTTCTTCAAAATATTGAACTTTTAAAGTTTGAATCTATAAAGGATGAAAATGTAGATAATTTTGTAGGAATAATATTCTAAAAGAGTGAAAAAAGTGTGAAGCCTACAAAGACTAATTTCTAAAATTGAAAGTGCAATTATTTAGTTAACTTTTAACCAAAGGATAAATACAAAGTGAAGTTGGTAACATAAAACTTAATTAAATCAATTTCCAATAAGAATGGAAAAATTAATGTAGTGTTGGTGTAAATGAAATGGGAGTACAACATTTAATTATATAATAATTATGGTAAGATATTGCCTGAAAATGCACACAATAATCCTAACATCGAATGTAATTTAAGTAATGCAAAGACGAAAACTAAAAAGCGGAAATTATAAATGTAATATAACTTCGATAAACTACAATAACCAATTTAAAAAGATAACAAATCTAATCACTAACCTTTGCTACTATGCGTTGGAAGGTAATATCTAAAATTTTCAATTATTTGTTGTCTTTCTCTTTTTGTTTATCTGTAAATCAAAAAGACCAAACAGAAATATTTGAGAAACAACATAAAAAAATAATTTAAGATAGAGATGTGTATCCTGATTCCTTATATTAAAACTAACCTATTAATTAGTAAATTATATCCCCATATTATTTTGGGTTCATTAATAATGCATTAACTTTACATTAAAATAATTAACTTAAGTGCCCAAAGATTAACCAAGGAATCCAATCGGCAACATACCCCTATTAACACCCCACTTTTAAAACCCACTAACAGTGGTTAAAAAGTGTGTCACCTCTAGGGTCAATCCACATAAGATAGTCAATAAAAAATAAATCATGTATTTCATTTGGCAACTCACTCCTAGGGTTTATCCATTTAACTCTAAATAGTATTTTTGAAAAATTAGTTACTTAAACAAACACGCACAAAAAAAAACAATTGCACCAATATATCTAATACCCCATGTGTTAACTTGGATTTGAAAGAGGAGAATGAGAAGGAAGATATAGTAGAAGGAAAAATTAAAAACCCTCTAACAGAAAGAATCCGTTTTTGGATTAAGAGAATTGGCCGGTGGTCTCTACCCTTATTACATGCAGTGCATGGCACACGTAGGAGGATGACTCATCCTACCATCCCAAGTCCTAGTAACAGTAACAGCTAGTTGTCCTAATTTATGGGTTTATGGATAAAGAGATAAACTTCAAGACTTTGATTTCCTGTCCTCTCTTCCTTATCCATTCACGTGTTTTTTTTTTACTTATAAATCTAGTAAAGATAAGGACACACCACCGGGTCAGAGCCGTTACTTTTACTCTAACAATACATGTTATTGTCCATCAGAGTCAAATCCTCTACGGTGATAACCAGATTTGCACCCCTAGAGGTCGCCACGTGTTTGCTTTGACACCCCTTAACCGTGGGTAAGGTTCACCCACCCCTAGGGTTCACCCACCCATTTTTGGTTTTTTTTTTAATATTAATTCTTTTTTTTTAAAATTAAAAACTGTTTTTAGAGTTTTTTTAATATTAAAAAATATTTTTTAATTTTAACGAATTTGGCAAATCTGGTTATCACCCCTAGAGGTCGCCACGTGTCTCCTTTGACACCCCTTAACCGTGTGACACCCCTTAACCGTGAGTAAGGTTCACCCACCCCTAGGGTTCACCCACCCATTTTTAGTTTTTTTTTAATATTAATTCTTTTTTAAAAATTAAAAAACTATTTTTAGAGTTTTTTTAATATTAAAAACAATTTTTTAATTTTAAAAAAGGAATTAATATTTAAAAAAAAAAACCAAAAATGGGTGGGTGAACTTTACCCATGGTTAAGGGGTGTCAAAGGAGACACGTGTTGACCTCTAGCTTATCGTAGGTTTGGAGGCTCATGGATTGGAACCAAGGTTTTTTTTTTTTTTTGGTATGAGACACACGGTTAGGCCCCGACCCCGGTTAGCAAGTCATTATCGGTTCTAAGTTAAAGGCGGGTGGAGAGTGCAACCCACTCTCACCCTCTCGGGAATGGAACCTGGAACCACCTTCAAAATCCTAATAATTTTGGTAATTTCGGAACCCAAATCAGGAACAAAATTTCAAAAATTTTAGAATTTTTTATTGATTGAAATATTTTTTCTCAAATTTTCAAAACTTTATAAAATTTCTGCCGAAATAAAGGCATGAAACAGTGGGATGAGCTTCACAAATGAAACCCTCAAAAGGGTTTATAAAGCTTTATATAGATTCTCTCATCCCTCTTCGACGTCACTGTCGTAGAAAGTACAGTTGGGAATTATGCGTTGTAACAGGGGAGGGGAGTGGTCCCAAAAGAACTTGCTTAAACGCTTTGGTATAAATGAAATGGATAATCCATTATTATAGAGTAACTGTTAATGCGAAAAATAGAAACTCTAACTATATTAAATGTATTCTATGGATAGAGGAATATATAGAGTTGAAGATTTGAAGAGTTGCGTCCAAAGTATGAAACTCATCTGTATTGGAAGATCTGAAGAGTTGCGTCCCACTGTATTTTTTTTTTAAATCGATGATTATATCTCTAAACCATGGAATATGCAATCTACTAACCCACAAAAAAAATGAAAAATAATAAAAAAAATATATATTTAAAGATGGTGATAAGTGGATTTCAAAAAACAGTAGAGTTAAATAGATGATTCGAAAGATAACTTGGATTTGAAAGAGGAGAATGAGAAGGAAGATATAGTAGAAGGAAAAATTAAAAACACATACCTGTGGCTCAAGAAGTAGATCGCGTTGCAGAAAATGGTGGGAGAATGCTTGAGAATGCTTCAACTGGCGATTTGAAGATGAAATGAGAATGGAAGATCCGTAAGCGGAAAAAAGCACATACAATTAGAGTTTGAGTTTGTGAAGAGATCGTGCAATTGTGAGAGTCCCAGTAGTTATACATATGGGGATAGTTAGACTTATAATTACTATAATACCCTCAGAATTTATTTGAGTGTAGAGGAAATATTAGAGGAAATAATGGGTTTTATAGTCTTTGGAAAAAATTCAATCCAATCTTGCTTTTTGCATTATAATAGTAAAGATAAATAAATAATCATAATAATATAAGAGTTAGATGAGTGAAGATATCAATCTCAAATCACATTTCAATTCTTTAATTTATCAATAATCATGTAGATCTCTTGATAATCCATACACATTCTTATCTAAGCATACAAATATATTAAATAGGGTTCAGTTAGAAGGGATATTGACCATAGGGATCCTTCCCTTGGATCCAAATTGCTCTCGAGATGCTTTGGGGAAGATCTCCAAACTAATCCTCTTCCTCTCTAAGCAAAGCCCTTCTTCTCTAAGCTAAAACCCTCTTAGAATCCTAGGTTCTCTCTCTTTCTTTGTTAAATTAGGTTAGAAATGGGTAGAATACCCTAAAACCTCGAAATAGGGCCCCTATTGTTAGCCTCAAGGTTTTAAAAAAAAAAACAAACGCAATTTTGACAAAAACTGGACGCAAATGCCATCAATCGCACCTTTGGTGTGATCTATCGCACTTAGACCCGAAAAGAAATAAAAAAAACTCACATGAATGTCATCGATCACAGAAATTTGCGATCGATCGCACTTGGTTGCGATAGATCGCAGCCCTCCTTTCTTGATTCTGACTAATTTTTACCTTGATTTTATCTTTTGATCATAACTTTTGACTTGCTTATCAGATTTTGACGATTAAACTTGCGTTGGACTCATATTTTGAAGGGGAATAACTTTGTCTCTAATAGACAAATCCAAATTTTGAGTTTTTAAATGTCTAAATGGGCTCTAAAACTGATTGGTGTAATTTCATCAGACAAAACATCGGAAAACCCACTTTTGACTTAGCTTAGGCTCAAAATTTTGAAAAACATTAACCATGAACCTCAAAGAGGGTTCTAAAACCTTTCTAATGGTTTAAGAATTACTCAATTCCAATAAACAGTGACAAAACTAGAGCTTCCTAAATTTGAGGGTATGTTATGACATCCCTCTTCTTTACAACTTGATTAAACCTAGATCACACCACACTAGTTAAATATAATTAAATAAGCATTAAAACATCACAACGACTATTATATCCCTAATACTTGCATAAAAAAACATGAAAAAGATTCTGGTCTCTACAAGGGGCCCCACCCGTAACAACAAAGACGTGCTGTGAACCTACCTTCATCCTTTTACCAGTCAGTTCGAATTCAATGAGCAAGTTATGTGTGGACAATTCAAAAAAATCTCATTACAAAAATTGGTGCTGTCTATGGGAAATCATAAACGACCCCACCACCTTTGTTTATCATGTCAGACCGAGCTCAAATTCCTCTTGCCAAAGATGTGGCTAGGCCAACTGTCTTAGAAGTTGGGCAAACATCAAGGCTAGCTCCTGAAGGAGACATGTCCCAAGCCAACCAAATCATTTCGTTATTGCAGCAGTAATAATCGAGTTAGATCGATTAATAAACAACCAGCAAACGTTTCAAGAAAGGCTGGATGCTTATGAAAATGATATCTTCGAATCCCAGCTTGAGCTCCCTGTAAGCCCGAGAACTGGCGCCTACTCTCCTCGGTACCCGGCTTTGCAGCTACTTAACCGAGATGATTCACAAGGTGGAACCTGGCAGCCAGAGTCTTTGCGTCGTGATGCCTGAAGAGAACCTTCACCAAGGCCGGATGTGTGATGTCAGCTCTTGCCTTCCCCTCCAAGAGGCTCAAGGCACGGAAAGCATCCCCGTCATTGCATAGCAACCTTGACAGAAGGTTCATACCTCTCTCTCCTCCCCGTGATGCAATCAGACCCCGTTCTCCTCTTTTTCAGTATGCTCATGCTGATCTGTGAGAGCTTGAACATGTCCGTGTTGAGCCACAGAATCATTATGCCCGTGCCGAGCTGCGAGAGCCGTTTGGTCGTAATGATCTACGAGACTTCTAGTATCCCCATGAGGAGCCACGGGTTCGTGATGTCCAAGAACTGAATGTTCAAACACATTACGGGGACTAGAGGATGTGGATAACCCCTAAGGACATAGAGGCCATGATCAGTGCCCATGTCGGAGGCACGGGTGGAAGTACTCTGGAACAGTTTGCCCGGTAAGCAAAGTTAGACGTTGGATCCTCCCCTTTCTCAGATCAGATCAACTAGTCCTACACCCCCTCGAAGTTCATGATGCCAAACTTCATCATATTTGATGGAAGGATTGATCCAATTGACCATCTGTTCAACTTCAAGCATGCCATGACTCTCCGTAATCCAGATGATAATCTCATTTGCAAATCTTTCCCGAACATTCTAATAGGAGCAGCTGTGAGATGGTTCCAAAATCTCCCTTCCAGATCAATAAAGAATATGGCAGAACTAAGGTTAGTCTTTCTTGATCAGTATGTCATTAAGAAGAAGAAGAAGGCAGGTGCAAATTCTCTTTCCGCCCTAAAAATGAAGCCCTTGGAGTCTCAGGACTTTATTCAGTGGTTCAGCGATGAAGTCTCAAGCATTGATAAGGTGGAGAATAGCAGCAACATAGCCGTATTTAAGAATACATTACCGAAGAACTCCAAGCTGATTGAGTCTGTCGCCCTCGACTGTCCTACTAAACTTGATGATATGCTGGTCCATGCAGCTAAATTTGGGAGGTTTAAGGATGATACCACGGTCATGGCACTATCGAGGTTGAGAGGACCCGGAGTGGAAACCGTGGAGAAAACGGATGGAGCATCCACCTCGAAGAAGGGTAAGAGACCAAGATATGAATCTTCGGATGATGAGGGGTTACCATGGTATGAGCCAAGGGAGATGATTATTTATATAAGTCGTAGGGATCAGTCGGATCGGGGCCTGTATGAAGTAAATCAAAGTTAGAACCAATAACAATAATAGTAGCAGCCAGGTCGGTGACCTAATTAGTCAAATCAACACCAGTAGTAATAGCAAGGATGGACGGAGAGGCATCCTTATCAACCCTATCAATCTAACTAGAATCAGTCCAGATCAATACAAGGTCCTAGGGTTAAGGCAATTAGACGACGAAAAGACGTCCATATCAAAGCCGAGCTGACCAAGTTCATTTTTTAGTCATTTCGGCGATAATAATGCAAACCATGGTAAACGAGTCTTACTTTGAGTGGCCAACCCAAGCTGTCATGGACATCACTGAAGACCCCCGAGCTCAAGGCATTACCATAAGTGTCGTGGTCATCTGACTAATCAATGCAGAATCCTAAGAGAGTACCTAGAGCACCTCGTTCGGGAAGGCTACCTGAGGGAGTACGTGGTCCCTGATGCAGCCACTGGGCAGGCACAAAGTCAAGTTCTCATGAACCTTCTCCATATGGAAGAGCCCATGAATCCAAATGCAAGCCAGAGAAGAGAAGGAGGAGGAGCAGGGGCACCAACTGGTATGATTAATGTCATCCATCGTGCCCGTTCTCTAGTGGCAGACTTGGAATAGGACTTTCGTGTAAAAACCAAGAAGCTGTCTCATATGACTGAGGTATGTCAAGTACAACCAGCATCAAGAGGCATCGAGCAAGCTCTCAGCTTCATCGGCCATGATATGGCTACTGTGGTCCGACCTCACTATGATGCTCTCGTCCTCAAGATGCAGATAAGAGACTATAACATCAAGAGGGTGCTCGTTAATTCAGGAAGTTCTGTGGACATCCTATACCTCCCAAGCTTCACACAAATGAAGTTAGACCAATCCTTATTGGTCTCATCACAGACTCCTTTGGTCCGATTTGATGGAAGCTCAATGCAACCCGTCGGAGAAGTCATCCTACGTGACCAGGCCGAACCCATCGTCCTACAGACATAGTTTGCCATCCTTGATGCTCTATCCCCTTATTATGCCATACTTGGCTGATGGTGGACACATGAGATGAGAGACGTTCCCTAATCTTATAATCAAGTTCTGAAATTCCCCACCCAGGATGGGCTAATAGAGATAAGGGGAGACCAGCTAGCCTCCCAGAAGTGTCACTTCACCATAACAAGCACTTTGAAATAGCAATTACAGTGCAGGATGGCCATAGAAGAAGACGTGGCTGAAGTAGTTGAAAGGCCATCTGCAGAATCCACGAAAGCTCTAAACTTGGGGATGGATGAAGAGCCACGGATGCTATTGATAGGGACGAGCTTGACAACGAAAGAAGAGGCCAAACTTCTATGCTTTTTTAAGAAGAATCTTGATGTTTTTGCTTGGTCACACAAAGACATGACAGGGATCAACTCGGAAGTCATTTATCATCACTTGAATGTTGTTCCTACTATCTGTCCTGTGTAGCAGAAACCACGGAGACTTGCCCCTGCTTACCACGATGCCGTCAATGAGGAGATTGACATGCTCATCCACAACAGATTCATCCGTAAAGTTTAATATCTGAAGTGGATAGCAAATGTTATTACAATCCCTAAGAAAAGTGGAAAGGTCAAAGTTTGTATAGATTTTACCAATCTTAATAAAGTATATCCAAAAGACTCTTTCCCTTTGCCTAGGATTGATAGACTTATCAATGCTACAGCTGGTCATAAGATGTTGTCCTTCATGGACGGGTATTTAATGTATAATTAGATTCTCCTTGTTGATGAAGATCAAGAAAAGACTGATTTCATCACAGAACGTGGGTTGTTTTACTATTGAGTGATGCCCTTTGGTCTTAAGAACGCATGTGCCACTTACCAACGGCTGATGACAACAATGTTTGGCCCATTGCTCGGCAAGATGGTGGAAATATATATTGATGACGTTGTGGTGAAGAGTCCAACATGAAAGAATCGTGCAACTGATCTAGTTAAGCCTTTCTCTATCCTCTGAGCATTTAATCTGAAATTGAATCCAGAGAAGTGTATATTCGGCATCACCTTGAGTAAATTCTTGGGTTATTTGGTTAGTCAGTGAGGGATTAAGGCTAATCCAGCTCAAATCCATGCTCTCCTCAACATGACTGAGCTAAGGACGAGGAAAGAAATTCAGAAGTTGATAGGGCGGATTACTGCTGTCATGCTTTATTTCGTCACGTGTCTCAAATTACCTCCTTTGTTGTATGAAGTTTATTATTTGTGTGGAGGACTATCCTTCCAATCTGAGTAAACTTAGACTGTTAATTACCTTCCTGATTTGGGGAAGAACCTCTAATTAAGAATAAGAATTAAAGAAGAACAAATATTGAATAAAGTATTTATATTTATTCAATGGAGTTGCCCAGATCCCATGTAGGCATTACAAGTGCCTCATTGAGGTCTTTATTTTTTTAGAAAAAAGAAGAGAGAATAAGGGTGACCATTTTATGAGGCTCACCTGATATTCTCCATGTCGAAGAGTCTTCTTCGACTTGCTTGCTTGCTTTTTCTTGAAAGTAAAATCTTCTTTTTCTTTCTCTTCTCTCATATTTCTTCGTGTGGGTTTCTTATCAGAAACCCTCCTTTTATAGGTTTGAGAGAGTCCTTTTTGGTTTCTCTTTTTGATGCCCTTATTTTAGGAAAGTCAATTTGGGCTCTCCTATTAGAGGATGCCAGCTCACATGTCTCCCTTATTTGGGAGACTCCTCAAGTTGAAGAGAATCCTCTTCTTTTGAGGACTCTTGTACCAGGTTTCCCCTTTTTTGGGGGGAATCCTAGTACCTTTCGAAAAGGAGAAAAAGATCTTATCTTCTCGTCAAAAGGTGGATGTTAAGTCACATCCCTTCTTAGGATATATGACAGTCCTAATCCTATCATGATTATGGGGTGCCATGTGGCATCCCATGGTATTTTAATAGAGGGGGTCCTTATCTTGGGATCCCCCAAAGCTGACAGAGAATCCTTTTTATCAAGGAATCTCTGCCTTATGACATTCGGATACTGATTGTCAGCTAGGAACAGACTGACCTAGGTTTAAAGCCTAATTGGGCCTCAAACTACGTCTCTAAAAGGGGACTGACCTTGGCCAATCCACGAACCAAAGGGGTAAGACCATGGGTCTTGCCCACGGACCAAAGGGGTGAGACTACGGTCAGTCCACGGACCAAATGGGTGAGACCATGGGTCTTGCCCATGGTCTGGGTTAGATCCAGGACTAAGTATAATGATTGCTAATCCATGAGGATTTATCCTCATCGGTTGGACACATGTCAACCTCTTGGAATTTGGCACCCAAACGTCATCCGTGAGGTTTTAACCCTCACGAGCTGAATACGTGTCAGTCTCTCAGAGGCTGGCACTAAAGAGTCATCTGTGAGTTTTTGGTCCTCACGGATTCGAGACGTGTCAGTCTCTTGGAGACTGACACTAAAGAATCATCCGTGAGGTTTTGGATTTCATGGATTAGACACATATCAGTCTCTCGGAAACTAATACTAAAGAGCCATCCATGAGGTTTTGGTCCTCATGGATTGGATACGTGTCAGCCTCTCAAAGGCTAACACTAACGAGTCTTCCATGAGGTTTTGGCCTTCACGGATTAGACACGTGTCAGTCTTTCAGAGACTAACAGTAAAGAATCATCCATGAGGTTTTGGTCCTCACGGATTGGGTAAATGTCAACTTCTCAGAGGCTGGTATTAAAGAGTCATCTGTGAGGTTTTAGCCCTCACGGATTGGACACATGTCACTCTCCAAGGTTGGTATTTAGGATTTGATCCGTGAGGTTTTGTCTTCTCGGATTATACACATGTCAGCCTCTTAGAGGCTGACACTTAGGGTTGAATCCGTGAGGTTTATCCTCATGGATATTAAACCTCCTTCTTGCCATGCTGGGTGCCATAATGGCCAGCTATCAACATTTAATGCTGACAGCTAAAAGGATCGTGCGTGCCATTGGCACGCACGACTCTAAACCGTCTCTTTAGGAGATAACGATAAGGTGTGTGCCTATGCACATACACCTGGGCAATGGACGGTGAAATTTCACTGCCCATGAATGCTCCTCAAGATCTGGATGGTTAGAAATGATCCATCCATTTGGATCCTAACACTTGGCGGCGATAGGGGAGAGGCGTAACTGCCCTCCACTCAAGCTGTTAGTGGGAAACCTATGATAGGTTTCCCTCATAGAGGTGCTCTCATGTTTGGGGTGCTCTCCAATGATGTTGAATAGGTTTGACGTCCCAGAAGATGAGGATAAGAAGCTATTAGATGCTGTGAAGTTAGCTAAACCAAGAGTTAAATTTCATTCTAAGGAGGAGGGCATCACCAAGGTTAATTTGAACATGGATGATGGTAGTAAATCAGAAGTGAGAAGGGGGAGTAATAATTTTGATAAGAATTTAGACGAATTCATCCATAGCTACAAGGTATTTTCAAAGAGAATAATAGGATCAAATTGGCTTAAGAATTATCCAGTTAATCACTCGGATAACTTGATAGTAGGTATTCCCTCAAACTCTTTTTTTAGAGTTACTAGATCGAAGACTAGAGCGGGTCTTCAAACCGACAACCTCAAGTTTTTTAATGTCTAACTCAATCATATGGAATATCAGAGGTGCGGGAAACTCTAATTCCTACAGGAGATTAAAATCTGTGGTTATGGAAAAAAAGGTTTCTATTGTGGCTCTTCTTGATCCCAAAAAAAAGCTGAAGTTTTTAGAACAATGTGGTAAAGAGATTGGCTTTAATAACTATACAGCAAATAATGGGGATGATAGTATAATATGGGTTTTCTGGAAAGATGATATGATTGGTCAATCTATTCAGAGTTCTCCTCAATGTATATCTATTTTGATGTCTTATAGAGGGTCGAGCACTTTTAGGTATTCTTTTTTCTATGTTATGTGTGGAAAGGTGGATCGAAGAGAACTCTGGGAGGAGTTAAAAAACATTAACCGCGATGTAGCCACTCCATGGATTATAGGCGGTGATTTTAATGTTATTCGTCATGTTGGGAAAAAAAGGAGGGAGAAGTCCTAATTTAAGTGCTATGGATGAGTTCAATGATATGATTTCTCAAAGTGGTTTAATCGATGGGGATTTTTTAGGTAACCGTTTCACGTGTTATAATGATCTTTTAAGAGCTCATTGTATTTGGGCTAGACTGGATAGAGTTTTGTACAACGAAGCTTGGCAAGCTATTAATATCCAGACTAGTATCACTCATCTTCCTAGAAGCCCCTCGGATCATGCTCCTCTTCTCATATTGGCAACTAATAGATCAAGAGGAAATCCTTCGTCTTTCAAATTTCAGAATATTTGGATCAAAGATGCAGGCTTCCTTGATATTGTTCGAGAGGAATGGAAAGCTGACAAACCAGGTAACCCTCTTAGTTCCTATGACTGGATGAAGAATATTTACTATGACTATATCATTGATAAAGTCAGGAAAAAAATGGAACGATGGAAAGGAAAAATGTTGTCGAATGGAGGTAAACTCATTCTTTTGAAGCATGTTTTATCTTCTATGCCAATTCATAGTTTGATGGGATCCAACACTCCTAAAGGAGTGATGCTCAGAATCAAAAGTATTTTTGCTTCTTTCTTTTAGAATGACAGGGAGGGTAATAGTAGAACTCATTGGATTTCATGGAATAAAATTGCTAAACCCTTTGAAGAGGGAGGCTTGGGTGTTCGGAAATTGGTTGATATTTCAAATGCATTCGGAATGAAGATAGCCTAGAAGATTATATCCGAAAAGGGTTTATGGAGTAAATATTTCAGAAGTAAATATTTAAATAATAATCACCCTTGGATGGTGGACATTTACTTCAAGGGTTCAAAAAATTGGTTAGATATTGCTTACTGGATTAATTGCTCAACTGTAAATGGCTGATTCGTAATGGTGAAAACACAAATTTCTGTTTGATATTTGGTTAGAGGAAATTCCTTTCATTGATTTGGCGATTAAATGTCCTAATTCGTTCCCTCTGATAAAGGACAGTTTGAATAGAGGCTCTTGGCGAATGGAGGAATTAAATCTCCTATCGAGAAATTTGATTCAGGTGCTTAACAAAAATTATTCGCTTTATCTCATCATGAAGATAAAATTATTTGGCAAAGAGAAAATTCTGGGAAATTCTCTACCAAATCTTGTTGGGAAAGTGTGTGGGAAACTTCTCCAAAGGTTAGATGGGTGTCATTTATTTGGCATAAGGCCATACCTTCAAAATTTTTTGTGCTTATTTGGAAAATCTTTTATAATTCTATTTAAGTTGATTTGAGTGTATAGACCAAAGGGATCTCTTTACCTAGCAAGTCCGACTGTTGTTCTAGTCTTAACAGGGAATCCTTATCTCATCTTTTTTGTCAAGGAGAGCTAGCTTCTAATATTTGGAAAAGAGCGGGGTGGGCTTTGAATGTGCAGTTTTTTGAAGAAGATTCTATCCAAACAAGGATTATGAGATTTGTTCAAGGAAGGAAATCAGGTTCAGTTAAAGGATTTCTTAGCAATGTGCTTGCGTTGTTTATTTGCTGAAAATTTTGACTCTTTCGAAATACTTCAAGGTATGATAACTTCAAAAGACCTTTCAAGGATATGTTGAGTAGAATAAATGAATGGGTTAAAGGAACTGCTAACAACTGGCAGTTCACAAGAAATTTCAGCAATTATGATAGTGATATTTGCTCATTCTTTAACATTCATCCGGTCACTCCAAGAATTAGAACGCCTATAATTACCAAATGGATGCGTCCTTCGCCAGGCTGGTTCAAACTTAACAAAAATGTTGCAGCTAATTCTAACCCAGAGAATAGTGGAGAGGGTGGGATTATTCGTGATGCTAATGGTAAGATGATTCTAGCTTTTTATGACCACTATGGGATATAGTCTAATACTATTGCTAAGATTAGAGCTATAAGTGATGGGTGTATGTTATGTGATAAATTTTGCATAAAAAATATCATAGTGGAAAGTGACTCTAAGATTATTATTGATGTTATTAATGGAATCGTTGATCCTCCTTGGAAAACTTGGTACTGGTGGAAGGATATTATGTGAATCAAGAGCATGCGCAACCTAGTTTTTCAGCATACTTACAGAGAAAATAATCAGGTAGCTGACTATCTTTTAAAAGAAGCTTGCAAGACATTGGACAGTAAAATTTATTGAGCCTTTCGGGAGTGTTCTTTATTCAAGGTATGATCCATATTGACCGTTCTAGTTTATGTAATATCAGAGTGTAGGATGGTTGGTGGCAAGGGTTTCGGTATTATGTCCCCCTTTGCTTTGTATCCGTGTTGAAGGGGTCAGGTTTTATGTCCCCTTCTTCTCTGTGGTCGTCTTGTAGGGGTTGGGTTTCCCCCCTTACGTCTTAGTTTTTGTAGGGGTAAGGTTTATGTCCCCCCATTTTAATTATTTCTAATAAACAGGTAGGGGTCTACCAAACCCTTCACTCCTTCTGAGTGGCTTTTATTAAGAAAAAAAAAAGATTTTTCCTTTGAGAAGAATCATTTTCTTCTTCTCTCTTTCGATTCCCTCTTCATTCCCGAGCTGAGGACTCACCCTAATAGGGATTCTCAGAAGGGAAGAACCTGTGTTCTTCCCTAATTTCATACCCAACAGATAGGAGTGAGGGTTTCAAACCTTACTCAGGTGGATTGGATGCCTATTTGGGCATCCTCTTGGATCATTTTGGTCTTGGGACCCCTTGAAATGCATTCTTTTTCATTTCTTGGGTTTTCCCAGGTCAGGGAGAGCCTGGGATGCCCTTTTGGGCTTCCTGTAATTTTCGGCAGGAATTCTGGTTCCATTGCCGGAACCTTTGAGTTCTTCGGTCATGGGAAACCAGACTGGTGACTCACTGCCCATGGTCTATGGCCACGGACAGCTTGCCCATAGGACTTTTGTTCGTGAGCTCAAATATATTGTCCATGGATTTTCTCCATAGATACTTTTAATATTCATGGACTTTTGTCCATGAATATTTTGAGTATCTGTGAGTATTTTCCACAGATATACTACCCACAGGATTTTTTCCCGTGAGCTGAAAAAATTCTATCCCGTGGAGTTTTGTCCATGAAAACTTATAATTTTCATCCATGGAAATTTCGAGTATCCGTGGATATTTCTCACGGATAGGCTATTCACCGGACACTTATCCATGAATCAAGAATTGTATCCATGGACTTTTCAATAGATTTTAACCTTACATTTGCCCTTAGACATTTGTTATGATAATTTACCTGTGAACATTTGCCTTAGCAAAATTTTAGGGTAATTGCTTTAGGGAATTTTATCTTTAGATGCATGCCTTAAGTTAGGCATTTGAAATTTCACAGACTTAGGTTTTGATCCTATGTTTGGAATTGATTAATCCTTTATTCAAATGATTAAACCTTTCAAATTGTTAAAATGGGTGTATACTTCTATCTAAAGGCCCAATTTTGACCATTTTTTAATCTGAAATTTATAATTTGGTTTAATCTCCTAGGGCTGACTTATTTTGCATGTTCTGTCATATTCTTTTGCAGAATGCCTGGAGCACCGAGATGCTTTCATGGATCCGAAAACCTTTGTCAAGTTGATACTGATGAAGATGACAGAGATGGGGCGAGTCTGAATCGCCAGCTTGAGATAATAGGAGCATTTGAAGTGGAGGACGTTGAGCCACTTCCAGTTGCAGATCCTAGAGAGTGGGTACTTCATGGGCGAATACCCGTATGCACTTAAGACGCTGAAAGGGGTCTAATAGGCAACAGATTGATTTCTGATGGAAGCTATTTGAACCCTCTCGCGCTGTAGTAGATCCACCAGGCGAAGACCCATAGAGGGTGTTGAAAGAAGTCTTTCCCATTCTGCTGACCCGAATTGATGATGTTTCCTGGGATACATCCATGGTCATCAAGAGTTGTTCCACTGTTGATGGCAGAACTTTATGGCCATCATGGGTTCACGATGTATATGTGTGCTTCCGTGATGAGCTGATAGCACTTGGTATCTGGAGAGTAGTTAGACTAGCTAGATAAGAGTACAAACATGATGCTTTTTTGTTCTGCAGCCTTCTTAACCATTGGTGCACCGAGACCAACCCTTTTCACATGGCATGGGGAGAAGTTGATTTTTCGATCCATGCAATGAATCGCATTTTAGGGCTACCGGTCAGCAGAGTCTTTTATGACGAATTCAATCAGTTTAATAATGTTCTATATTCAAAGAATGTTCCCTCTTGTACCAGAGAGTTGTATAGGTTGTACAATGCCCTTTTGAAAGCAAATGCGGACAGAGTGACAACTCTTACCATGAGGGCAAGGCTCCTGCTGTTGAAGAGGAGATCGAAGAACCAGTGCTAAGCAAAGGTGCGAAGGCACATAAAGTGGGTCGAGTCACTCGAAGGCAATGGTTGGAATATTTTTTCAAAGGAGAATCATATGAATACTCAAAACCAATTTACACTACTCTATCAAATGAAGAGATTCGGAGTTCAGAGATCAGAACCAGTGCTGGAGTCAGTAAAGAAGGCTATTTGGCTACTTTCCTATCCTGTTGGCTATGCAGTTTCGTCCTGCCTTCGCGCAAAGGAGAAGTAATCTGCCCTGAGACATTTGTGGTGGCTGGGCAAATGGCGACTGGTGTAAGGCATTCTCTGCTCATCCTAATGATGGCATCCTTGTACAGAGAGATGGGAGTTATCGCCCAAAGCAAATACCTGGGTCAACAACTAGCTCAAGGTCCTTTCCAGTACCTGTTTGGCTGGATCGGTCAATAGTTCCCTTCTTCTTATCTGAGAAAGATAACTACTGATGCCGAGATGGACCTGCCATACTTGATCTACATAGCAGGTCAGACACCATCCAAATACCATTCCTGGGAAGCAGTTAAAAACATGTTCACTGCTCTTGGTCTTTACAAAGCTCATCCTTTCAAGGGAGCTTGTGAGCTGGCAGGAAACGCCTACTTAGTAGATGACACAAACCTCGGCTATACTGGTAGAGACTTCTTGATGATGATGAGTCTTCGCCCGGCCAAATTAATGTGGCGCCTCAGAAAAGAATGTTTTGTGGAACCTTATTACCCAAGTCGATTTGGCAGACAATTCGGGTATGATCAAGCTAAACCATCAGCTTTAGAGACTGTTGCTTGTATGTTGACCGATTTTCATCAGATTAAGCAAGAATGGAATCACTTGATTCGCGTTAACACTCGGTCAAGGTTCTTCATTCTATCTCAAGCGCAAGAAGGTCGACCCTTACAGAGATTCTCCATGTGGTGGTCAAACTGTACCGCCGCTTACTTGAAGTACGGTGGCTATGACATCCCAGTTGTAATCATGAAGGAACATCTAGTGAAGATTGCTGCCGCTACTGCTGGGGCAGGTGAATCAGCTCCCATTCAAGCACCTGGTGCTAGGAAGAGAAAAGAACCATCTAGGGCTAAAGCACTGGCCAAGAGACAGAAAACAACTGCCACCATCCACAGACATCCAAAAAGTAGATCAACTTCTAAGGGGAAAGACAAGCGTGACCAAAGAAGCCAGTCTTCCATTATAGAGTTGACTGAGCAAGAGCTACAGATGGCCAAGATAGCTTCTCTCGCGACAGAGCACAACATACTGATTTATGCTAACACCCATGATGTTGAGGGAGCACATGAGGCACCTTGTGGCACAACTGAATTTATTATTCTCCCAGAAGATCCTTCAACTGTAGCCATTGTAGGGGTAGCTGTCCGGCCTCGCATTTTGAAGGGTTGGGTAAGACTGTTGTGACTAACCCAACAGACAGTGTTAATGATAGGGTTGATTCACTAGCTGACGATTATTATCAATCAACTCCAAATCAAATTCCAGATGAATTTGTTAATGATAGTCAGGATGCTCTAGTGGACTCGAATCTCTATGAAGATCGTCTGGCAGCCACCATGGAAGAGGCTCGTAGAGCTAATGAGTTAAGAGAACAACTCTTTTTGAGGCTCAAATGGCTGAAGCCGCTTTGCTCTCTCATCAAGCCCAACGACATATCAGGAAATCCAAGAAGCATGCTCTTAAGATTGGACAATCCTCTGGATCAAAGACTGATATAGAATTCATTCAATCCGTAGGAGTTATTTCCAGGGTTGCACTAGTTGAGACTGATTTTGGCTTTGCAAGAACTGAGGCAGTGGTGGCAGTGAATACGGCGAGTATTAACCCTGCTAATGAAGTTCCTGATATGGAACAAACAACATCAACTGATCCTGAAAGGCCAGTCATATCTAAAACAACACAAAAGCCGAAGAATAGTGCTCCTTATGTTGAATTAACCAATCTCGATAAAAAGAATAAAAATTGAGATCAAGGACACTGTGAGATTCGAAGAAAGGATTGAGGAGGCGCTAAACTTAAAACCACAAGCTGAAATAGAGTTGGAGGTTGAAATAACTATTGAAGCAAAGTCAGAAGTTAGTATGGATACTGAGGTCAATATGGGACCTGAAGCTGAAAGAAATGGTGAGGCTAATGTTGAGCCTGATGTTGAGATGGATGCTGGAACCGAGTCAAAAGTTAGAGCCAATATTGAGGCAGCTTAAGAGGTTAAATCGAGGACTTCCGAACTTCATGTCCAAGGAGAAGATGGGATACTGATGTGATTGGGATGGAAATAGTTCATTATTTTGCACCGTTCACTGGTGATGGGTCAACTTTCGAAGACTTACCTTTTCTTACCAGAACTCCATCACTTGAGTACATACCATCTACTCCCTCAACTAATCAATCTGCGGATCCACCATCTCCCGTCAGGCTTCCTTTACTTGAATATACCCCATCAACTCCTCCACCTAATCAATCCAATGAAGGACCTCATGGATCCGAGGATCTTCCATCTGATAGATGGTTGGCGAAAAAGAATGATTTTAATTCCCTTCTCGATAGAATTTCTGGACTTCCTGGTATTTAGTTTTGCCTTTTTTTTCTTTTCCACCGCTGGTTTTCATATATGCTAATTCCCAACTTTTTTTGTAGGTATTATCAGAGGAATCATTGATGCTCCGAAGTTTACTTTTGGAGTACCAAAAAATGCTCCAGCTACTCCTCCATCCAAGTTCATGGCTAATGCCTATGTAGAGAGTACCAAACACATACTTCAAGGCTTGAAGATCTCTTCATAGAGATTTAAAGGATTTTGAGTAGATGAAGGATGATTGTATTTCAGCTTTCAATATTCTTGATTGTCTGGGATTAGGGATCCCCTTATGCAACGGGAAGCCGAAGCTTGCATTAGTTCAGCTGAGAAGGTGTACCGACTGAATAACATAGATCCGATTAGCGGTCTTAAAGTAGAAGCGAGAGGGTGTGTCAGTAACACATCTTATAGAATAAAAGAGTTGATCGAAGCTGCTAATGATCTACGTGATAGAGTCTATCGAATAGCAGAGCATCAACGGGCTGCAACTATCGAAGCTGTTGAAGTAGATAGTCTTCGTCAACAACTACAAGAAGCCTTGGTCAGAGCTTCTAAAATAAAAATGCTCATGAATCAATGGAAGAAGAGCTTGTGACAATTCATTCTGATCTATCAGAGGGATATTTTGTAAAGACCCAAGGTCAAAGGACCCAGGGAAAAATCATCAGATTGAAAGAGGGTCTGGCAGATGTTTGTCAAGAAGCCGCACGTCTTTATAAAAAGCAACATGCTAAGCTGGAGAAATTGTATTTTTCAGAAACCAGCTCTTGAATTGATGTAAACCCTCCTGATGTAAATCCTGCTAATGAATGAAAAATTTTCATTTTATCATTCAGTCTACGCAATTTTTGTTTTCATGAAATAAATTCCTTTTTTTTTTATAGGGGAACAATGTTCTTTTAGAAGAACTGGCGGAACCCAAGTTAATTTTCTCAGGCTGCCTACGTACCCATGATAGGATCAAGACAAACGTAGTTCAAGTAGGGGTAATTTTAGACTCGTAATTTACGAGTAGATAGTTTTCATTCTTATCTAGGAAGGTTTAGACTTGTAATTTGGGGCAAGTCTTTGAGAAATGACGAATCTTTTTAGCTCGTATTCAGGAGCCTGTCAAATTGCTCTAATTTTGCCTAAACCAACTCTTGGAGTGTTAGTTTAGGGAGCTTTTATTGCCCTAATTTTTGCCTAGACTGACTCTGGGAGTGTCAGTCTAGTGGGCATTTTGTTTTGACTCAATTTTTTCTAAGCCATCCTTTCGGATTGTCAACTTAGCGAGCCATGTTACCCTAACTTTTGCCTAAGTCGTCCTTTCGGATCTTTAACTTAGTGGGTATTTTGGTACCCTAATTTTTACCTAGACCATCTTTTTTAGAGGTCTAGCGGGCTTTAAGAATCTTACATTGGTCGGGTGAGATACTCCGTTATCCATCCATGGTAATCAGCCGATATGCTCTATTTGAGCACGTTCCCTTGATGATGAGAAGTCCTTCGTTTGAGTTTTGGTCTCTTCTTGGTGCATTAGGTAACAGTTTTTTCTCTCGTTTCATCCATATTGAGGGACAATAACGATGATTTTGTATCCTAGGGGGATAGTGTTCTTTTAGAAGAACTGGCTGAACTCAAGTTAATTTTCACAGGCTACCTACGTACCCATGATAGGATCGAGCCAAATGTAGTTCAGAAGGGGCATTTAAATTCGCATTTTGAGATCGAATAGGTAGTTTCCATTCATACCTAGGAAGGTTTAGACTTCGGCCTTCGCAATTTGATAGCGAATAGGCAGTTTCCGTTCATACCTAGGAGGGTTTGGACTTCGGTCTTGTATTATGGAGACTTTTGAAGCACTGTGAACATTTTTAGCTCATATTTAGGAGCCTGTCAAATTGCTTTAATTTTTGCCTAGACTGACTCTTGGAGTATTAGTCTAGCGAGCTATTTGCTGTCCTAATTTTTGCCTAAACCAACTCTTGGAGTTTTCGTCTAGCGGGCCTTTTATTTTGACTCAATTTTTTTTGTCTAAGCCACCCCTTCGAATTTTCAACTTAGTAAGTCATTGTTGCTCTAATTTTTGCCTAAGCCGCCCCTTTCGGTTTTCGAATTAGCGAGCATGATTTTGACTCTAATTTTTGCCTAAGCCACCCCTTAGGGTTTTCAACTTAGTGAGTCTTTTTATGCTCTAATTTTTTCCTAAACCGTCTTTTAAAGTTTTGGTCTAGCGAGCGTTTCGATTCCTAGAAATAGTATCGCTTTAGGAATCTTGCATTGGTTGGAGGGATGATTTGCTCTCCATCAATTGAAGTCAATAGGCACGCTTCATTGGAATATACCTTCTCGAGGACGTAGGGCCCTTCCTACTTTGGTTTGAGCTTTCCCTTGGTTTGCCGAGTGACGATGATTGGAGTCCTGTACATTAAGACCAAATCCCTTGTTTTGAAAGACCTTAGTCTTACTCTTTTGTTGAAGGAACTAGTTAGCCTTTGTCTATCCATTTCTAAGCTCTGTTGGGCTTGGAGACGATGTTCATCAAGTGTTTCGAGTTCTGCAAGAAGAATCTTAGTTGAGTCTTCTTTTGTGATAGACTACTGAATTGCCACCTGTAGGGAGGGAATTTGAATTTCTAGGGAGAGAATTGCTTCATCGTCGAAGACCAGGAAATATAGCGTGGCCTGTGTCAGAGTCTGGTGAGTAGTTCTATATGCCCAGAGGGCTTCAGGTAGGCGTTTGGTCCAGTCTTGTTTGCTTTTGTCCACAACTTTCTTGAGGATGTTGCACAAAGTTTTGTTTAAGACTTTGGTGAGACCATTCGCGGCTACATAGTACCAGGTGGAATGGTTCTCTCGGATACCAAATTTGGCATACAACTTGTGTATAGGGGTGCTTCGAAAAGGTTTCCCATTATCTGTGATAATACTTTCTGCAATCCCAAACTGATATATGATGTTGGTCCGGATGAAGTCTGCCACTGAGTGGTGTTTGACCTCTTTGAGAGAGACAGCTTCGGCCCATTTGAGAAATAATTTGTCCCAGCTAGGATGTATTGATGCTCAACAGATGATGGTGGGGTGAATGGTCCTATGACATCCATTCCCAATGCCGCAAAGAGCCATGAACATATTGTCATGTAGAGAGGCTTAGGAGTTCGAAGTATGAAATCAGCATAGAGCTGACAAATTTTGCATTTTCTTGTAGAGTTGAGACAATCAGTGATCATCGTAGGCCGGTAATAGCATAATCTTTTCAGCTATATTTGGAGTTTGGGCCCAGCTTGGTTAGCACTGCAGGACCCGGCATGAGTTTCCTCCATAGCTTGCTCGATTTCATTTCCTGAGATGCACCTCATTAAGATACCATCCAAAGACCACTTGTACAGAGTATCTTCTAGCATTACGAACTTCGTGATGCGTTCGACAGACTTCAACGCGTTTGGCATAGTATCCAGGCAATTGACCATGTTGGAGATAATCGATGAGGGCTGCCACCAGACTTTGTCTTTTTCTTTGATTGTCACAGAACAAACTGTTTCCATGAAATCTATCTCTGGAAGGGGTTTGAGAGTTCTTCTTTCCCCTACTGTGATAGTCAGCATCTTGTCTGTTGGTAGAGTTAGATATGCTACGAGACCGGCCAGAGCATCTATTTGATTGTTGAGTCCTCTACGGACATGGAAGAGATTGCTTCTTGGAATTTGAGCAAGTAGCTAGTCCACTCTCTTCTGATAGAGAAGGAGGCTGACTCTTCGGACAACATATTCAACTTCATTGTTTGAACATCCTTTTGTTAGTGTGAAGGAATAAGGAAGTAATGCATTATCTGGTGTTACAAAAACAATACAAACTCCTGACTTGTTCTCCTTCGAGTTGACGCGTTTGATTCCATCAAGGCTTCTTGAAGCTCCATCAAAATACATCTTCTAGCCTGGTTTGACCTGAACCTGCATAACTTCTTCGTCAGGGAGGTCGGTGACCAAAGGCGACTCCGCGGGAATTGGATGTGCTACAAGAAAGTCAACAAGGGCTTGCCCTTTCATCGCCTTTTGGGGCATGAATTCGATTTCAAATTTAGGCAGGAGTACTGCACATTTCGCTATTCTGTCCGAGAGAGGAGGGTGAGACATTATGTATTTGAGAGGATCGGCTTTGGATATCAGTTTCACCAAATGCTCAAGCATATAATGTCTTAATTTTTTCAGAGCGAAGATGAGGGCTAGACAGACTTTCTCTATTGGCATATATTTGCATTCTGCTCCAACCAAAGTCTTGCTTAGGTAGTACAGGGCATTTTCTTTTCCTTGGTCGTTATGCTAAGCAAGGAGAGCTCCGAGAGATCCTTTGAGCGCTGCTATATAGAGGATAAGTGGCTTTCCTCTAATAGGACCCATAAAGACTGGTGGATTTGTAAGATAAGTCTTGATGCTGTCAAGAGCATTTTGGCAAGCTTCATCCCATTGAAATGGTATTCCCTTCTTCATCAGTCAAGAAAACAGTTGGCATTTTCCAGCCAAATTGGAGATGAATCTCCGGATGTAAGCAAGTCGACCCTGAAATCCTTTTAACTCGCGCAGATTTCATGGAGGGGGCATTTCGCGAATGACCTTTATTTTAGTAGGGTCAATCTCAATTCCTCTATGGCAAATAACAAAGCCTAGGAATTTCCCCGACGCAAATCTGAACGCTCATTTTAGTGGGTTCATCTTAAGCTGGTGTTTTCGTAGTCTGTCGAAGATTTCTCGAAGGTCTTCCAGATGATTGCTTCGTTACCTTGTTTTAAGAACCAAGTCGTCGACATAGCACTTAACTTTATCATGTAGAATATCCCCAAATATGATAGTCATGGCCCTTTGATAAAATGCTCTGGCATTTTTGAGGTCGGGCATGACTTTTTAGCAGAACACTCCCTTAGGGGTACGGAAGGCTGTAAGCTCTTCATCTTCTGGAATCTTCTTGATTTGGTTATAACCGGAATATCCATCCATGAAGAATAAAGTTTCGAAGCCAGTTGTCGCATCGACCATCATTTCTGTGATGGGCAAAGTGAAGTCATCCTTAGGGTAGGCTTCATTTAAGTCCGGAAAGTCTATGCAAACCCAGATCTGTCCATTCTTCTTCTTTATAGGAACAACGTTGGTAAGCTAAGTAGGGTATTGAACCTCTCTTATAAACCCGGCTTTGAGGAGTTTATCGACTTCGACTTCAATTTGAGCGACCAATTCTGGGCAAGCTCGTCTTTGTGCCTGCTTGATTGGTTTGGCATCCTCTCGGGTTGTGCGACGATCGACTATAATTTTTGGATTTGAGCCAGGCATTTCTGTGTAACTCTAGGCAAAGACATCCTTATACTCTTTCAGGAGATAAAGATATTCATCTTTTTTCAGTTTGAGAGAGAAGTATTGATGAATGTCGGCCTTAGGTCTTGTTCTGAACTGAGGTTAACTTCAAGAAGATCATCAACTATTGCTTGACCTCCTACTTCAAATTCTGGAGGAGCCGAACGGACTTCCGTTCTTCCGATGGTTCTTCCATGATCATTTCTTCTCCTAAAGAGGAATCTTCATCTACCGTAATAGTATTTACGGTCCAGACCAGATCTTTATTGGGTGAAGGATCAGACTCCCTGATTTAGATTTTCCCAAGTTGGAGCCAACCCTATTACCGGTAGCCAAAGCCCTGAGTGCTAGCATAATTTCATGTTCAGGGTGCTCTTTTCCTTTAGTATTAAATGCATGTTACTTAAGCATTTTTTCAATTGCTGGATTAAACACAGGCTTCCTTTGGTAAAGGTTCATCATTCTATCCCTTTTTTTGTTCAGGGGGTGGCTTTGCCTGTTTGCACTGCTGAATGGAAAACAATGAAATTTTTCCCTATTCCTCTGGATGGGATAATGACACTAGGAGTAGTTTCCGTTGTCAGTCATTTTTTTCATGCACCAAAAATAACCTTAGCCAGGCTATCAATATTATCTTGATGCCCCGCTTTAACCCATGGGGATACCTGTCGGGATTCTATTTCTTCTGGGAGCCACTCCATGAAGACTTCTTCTGACCCTTGGTCTTCTTTACTTGTGACCATTAACGGTGCAGACCTTATTTTCATCTGATGAGTCATTAGAATCAGATGAGGAATCAAAATCAAGGAACCCTGGTCTGTGATTGTTACACCAGATTTGTTTACCGGTTGCAAAAGCCTTCCTCTGTTTATTAGTGAATGCTGACTCATAAGCGGGCATTGGTTTGCCTTCGACTTGCTCCTCTTCTTCGGGATTGAACCCTAGCCCCTTGAGCAGTCTTTTGATTGCTGGTTCATACATAATCTTTTTTCGATACCGGTTTATTTCCCTGTTCTGATCGGAGCCATGGGAAGTAGTGGACTCGCTTGATTGCTTTGTAGGACCAAAGACACTGGACTGTCCCCCTTTCTTTCTTGGGGGAAGTATAAAGGTAGGGCTATCTCTCGCCACTGACCATCCTCACCACATGTTGGGACTGACTGATCGGTGCAAGATGTTATACATATATGCACCTCAAACTTAACTTGTTAACCCTTTAGAGTAATCTTTTAAATCTTTTTGTGCTACTTGGTTGTTTATATTTGTTTCAGGTTCATGTGAAAAAAAGAGTGTAAAATGGAAGGTTTAAAAGCATTGAAGACTCATAAGAATCTCAGGAACAAAAGAGAAGAAGAATGGAGCAAAATATAAAGAAAAATGGAGAAAATTTTCCTTGGGCGATCGATTGCCCCTCCTGGGTTTTGGATTTCAATGTTGCGTGAAATTTCTCTTTTGAGTCCAGTTTGAATATTTTTAAAAGCCCAAATTTCATAGAGAAAAGAGAAAAGAAGAGTTGGACCTTAATTAGAACTCCTAATTTACCAAGGACTTTATCTTTCTCTCTTTCTCTATAAATAGGAGAACCCTTAACAATAATGAGTAGGTAGAGATTTTTGAATCAAAAAGAAGAGAAGGAGCTCCAGAGATCAAGCAAGTCATGAAGAAGAGTTCATCAATTTTTTCTATAAAGATGACGTGATCCTCTCTCATGATGAACTAACTTTCCATTCTAGGGTTTTGATGAAACGCCAAGTAACTGTCTTTTATTTTTGATTTCTTATTTGTAAAACATTGATTGCATAATGAGAGGATTGTTTTAACAATTGGATTTATTGAATTATTTTTTATTTCAAAGGAATTTTTATCCTTATTTTAGGTATTATGAAATTGAAAATGAACCCACTTGTGTTAATTTTCATTACAATTTAAACATAGGTTTTATGCAATGGTTTTAACAAATCAAGAAATTAAATCCGAAGATATTTTATGCTAAGTGAAGACGAGTGATTACACAACCGTAGATTAGTGGGTATCATTTGTGCTAACCGAAGATACGATATGCTTAGGTTTAATCCCTTAAACTTTTCTTGATCAGTTGAGAGGGGACGTGCTGTCACTCTAACTGGAATGTTTGCAAATCAAGAGGTTAAAATAAATTCAGAATAGGATTAGTTATGAGGTTAGTGGTAGATTCCAACATCCTAGATTTTCTCTTCCAAAGGATTTAAAACCCAGTAGTTGATAATTAATTTAGAAATCTTAATTAGTTTAATTAATTATTTTAGTTTAATCAAGCAACAATCAATTGTCTCAATCATTAATTTAGAATTAATCTGGATAAAAGGCAACAAAACCAGCGCAGTCCTCAGAGGTTCGACACCTTACTAGTACTATTCTATGGAATTATTACTATAAGGAATAATTTAAATTGCAAAATGATCACTAACTATTGTCAAATTATCAGTCATTTCTCGATGAACTGCTTCATCCCATAGGGGCTCTTGTGGAGGCTCTACTTCTTTTTTGAGGACCACCCTATGGCATCTTCTTCGTTTGATGAGTAGTTTACTCTAATCGTGAATATATTTGTTGTCCGATGGTGGTGTCCTCCAAATACGAAAACTAGGGGCTCATATCTTAGTCTTGGCGTATCTGTGTCAACATACTCACCAGTATCTAGGGCTTTATGTTACTCCATTTTTAGCAAGGCTTCATAAGCCGGTAGGAGGGTTCCTTTAACTTGCTCTCCTTCTTTAGGATCAAACCCTTGGCCTTTGAGGAGCTTGGTAGTTGATTTATCAAAGTTTATTTTCTTCCTATAAGGATTGGCTACCTTACTCTTTTCGTTGGTCCATGAGGAGTTTATCCTGTCATATGCACCTAGATAATTGAAGAGCATCGGTTTTCATCATCTTTTCTTGACCGGGACAGTAAGACTGGAGATAGTTTCTACCATTGTACAATCTATCTTCCATAAAGGGACTAGATGATCACCTTTCAGAGCTTGAAGAGGGTCAACTTGTTTAGTCTAACAAATCTAGAAAGGGTCGACCAGTTTGTCTTTCTCAAGCTTCTGGGAAGATTTGACTAAAGCCAGGGTTGGTTCTCTTTCTTTTCTTTGAGACTTTAGGGGTGTATTTGAACACCCTTTCAGAACTGTAGTTTCAACAAGTCTATGATTGCTTTTTGGGCCACTCTCAACCTTTTCCCATTTGGGCTTCTGTGGAATGTTTTTTTGGAAACTTCTGACATAGAAACGTGCATCTGTGTAATATACCTCTGTACATTAAATGAATCATCATCAGCATCGATCCTTGCTTGCCTGTTCCCTTGAGGGTATTTGAGGCATTGGTGATAGGTGGATGACACAACTAGATTGTTATGCATCCATTGACATCACAACAAGGCGTTGTACGATGTATCAACATCGATCACTAGAAACGTTGTAGTTTCAGCAATATCCCCAAATCTGGTTTTGAGGTTAACCATGCTCATAAGCTTTTGCTCATTTTGGTTGAAACCTTGGATGATCAGGTTACTTTCATGTAGCCAGCCTATTTGTACGCCAAGCTTGGACAGCATCCTTTAGGGAGGATGTTGACGATCGAACCCCCATTTATCATTACTCTGGAGATACTAGTTTCATTAATTAGATCTGAGATGAACAGTGGTCTATTATGCTAGAGAGTCTCAGCTCACATGTCTTCATCATTGAAAGTGATTGTGAAAAGACAGGAGGTTCCCGTTTGAGGAGGCTACGACGGTTGACTTGTGACTTCTTTTGAAAAATCCTCCGGATTAGAAAGGGCATGTATGGGGGACCTTCTTAATTCCGGAGACATCTTGAGAGCATCATAGACGCTTAGAAAGGAGGAAATTTTCTTCAGATGGGCCAGAATATCGTACTTGACCCTCTTATTATCAGGAGCTATTTGGGTTTGGGCCGGTTGAGCTCTAGTCCAATTTTTATGATGAACTGGTACAAACCTCGGTTGTAGCTTTCTTCCTGACTAGAGGTTGAGTTGATAAAATTTGGCAGTTGTCTGATGTATTGGTTTAGACGACTCCCCTTCTAAGAATTAGACCATGTTCATGGAACTAAAGTCCAGTTTTCTTTTCTTGCTTTGAAAGGACAACTGATTTCTTTTTTCATATTGCCTTGTTGGACTTCCAAGCTGGGATGAACTTTGTTCAGACGCTTGTGAGTTGTCAGTAGATCCTGAGTCTAGGACTGCTTCTTCTGTTGGAGGATCCTTGTTCAAACCGACTGCAGCAAATGAATCTTGATTCTTATGAAGGCTTGAGATTTGCACTGATCGTCATATCTGACGTAGGCTTTGATTTGGGGCCTCAGGTGTACCTAGCATTTCTTGAGAGAAATCAGACTGTACTTGTTCATCATCTATCTCTCGTTCTCCTCCAGATGAAAATCCTTCAGAAAAATCTGAAAGTTCTGTAGGTGCCTGTCCTGGTGTGGATGGTCTCCTTTCTGGGAGTTCGATATCTTCAGAATGATCTGGCCAATCTTGAAATGCCCGATGTCTTTCTGGACTACAGGCCACAACTTGTCTCGGCATATTCAACTAGGAAGGGTCTTCATTTGGGACTACATCTATGACATAGCAAGAGAAGATGTTGGATTCATCTCCCGAGTCTGTTGACTGGAGGCTATCATAGTCGCAGTCGGAGCAAAAGCCTAACGGGATAAAATCCATCAAGGAGATTACCATTAATGGCTTTTGTTCCAAAAGAGTATCTTGGGTAGAGCCATTTTTCTTAGTTTTCCTTACTCTTTCTTTTTTCTTCTTCTTTTCAGCCTTGGCTATACGCTTCCTTTCTTTTCTTTGGGCTTGAGTCTGTCTTGCCTTTTAGCATCGACATTTTGAGCAAACTATTTTTTCTTTTTGGATCCTTTGCTTTCAAAGATAGTCCAATCTTCTTCATCTGATGGTTTTTCACCAGGAAGGTTTCCACTTGAGGATGCTTCATCTTTATCAACTGGTTTTGAAGCCACTACTGTATTAGATGTAGCTACCTACTGGAGATCTTGACCAATGACATTCTCTTTATTGTCCAAAAGTCGTTGAATGATGTCCTTTAGTACAAAGCAGTTACTTATCTTATGACTGATTATAAGATGATAAGGACAGTATTTAGGATCATTCTTCATCCCGATCTCTTGGGGCCTCCTGCTTTTTGAGAGAGTGATGAGTTCATTAGCCAGGAGGTCTTCAAACAGATCTTTGACAATGTCTTCAGAGAATGAATATGTTTTATTCATTCTTTCTTTAATAGTGATCTTCTTTGGTGGGTCCCATTTATCTTGCCATTGTGGCCTTCTGGCTCCACCCTGAGCTCATTTAGTACCAACTTTAACCGATCATTTGCCATTGCTTGTTCGACCAGTTGATCTACCGAAACTTGGTGCTGGTTGCACAGTCTTTTTCGTTTAAACTACTATGGCTATTGAGGATTCAAGCCGATTAGTGCCTCTACCTCGCCTTCTCTTTCCTATGTGGCTCTCCATGTCATGTGCTTTTGTGCACAGGTCTTCGAAACTAACAATGGTTTGGGCCATGAGAGAAGTTGAAAGATCATGCCTAAAATTGTTGAGGCACATCCAGATGAGTTCCAGCTGAGTGAACTTTTGAGGACAGGAGAAGGTCAATGCTCTCTATTGGGCAATGAACTCTATTACAGACTCATTGTCTCTCTGTATAGTCTCAATCAATTCTGGAACACCTACTCTTCTTTGAGTGTTATAGAATTATTTGCTGAATTCATTCACCATCGTACTCCAATAAGACCCTCTAAGGATTGTACAAAGATTTAGAGCCAAAGAGCTCTAGTCTTGGAAGCCAATTCGCATCTTGAGAGGAAATGAGACAAATGCCTCGGATCTCTGGTACCATCAAACATCTTGAATGTTGGTTGAACGAAGCCTGGCTGGAATGGAACCGTATCGACGATAGTTGGATAGAGCTTTACGATCATCTGAACATCTTCTTCATTTTCTTTGGCCTGCCATATTTGATTGCAGATGGTCTTTTTAATTACAGCCAGAAGAAACGACGACAACCCTCCTATGAGTGATGCCTGGTCCGGGAATGGCCCTGTACTTGGTACAACTAGACGATTCGAAGACACAAGAGTGTGCCTTGATTACTACTATCTTTGGTACAAGAAGTACGGTCTTGGTGTTGATACAGATTTGAGAACTGATAATTGAGTAGCCAACTCTTACATTGGAGACATGATGGCTGTAATTTCATCATCTTTGTACCGGAATTAGGCCTGTAAGGCGGCTATTTTATCACCTGATGTTGGAGGTGCTGATGCCAAAGGACGATTTTCTTGACCTCCGTTACTGTCTAAATTCGCCATCATGACCCTACCGGTTGCCCTAATAATGATCCTTATGGGAGGAGCAGATTCGAATACTCTTCTTTTACGAAATAGGCACTGGGCATTCCATATAGAGGGTTGGGTACATTGAAAACCTGTTGAGGCAACTTTGGCACAACTTCTGGCATGATTGACTAAAGAACTGCTTTGTCAGAACCATAATCATCAGTTGGAAGGATTCTTCCCAATTCTCTTGGAGAGGTTATCGGGGTCACGTCTTGCTCTGACTCCTCTTGGTATCCACTAATATCAGGCTTTGGGGCTGATTGAATTATTTCTTAGGCTTTTTCTTTGCCTCTGGCTTAATTTCTACGGCACATTTTTCTTCTTGGAATTGCTTGACCTGGAGCAATTGTTCCGACAGCTCTAGAAGATTTTGCTTCGTCAAAAGTGGCTAAAATGGTGGCGGCCAAACTTTGAGAATCTTGCATTTCTGATATGTTTTGCTCAAGCACTGCCCCAATTCCTTGGAACACTGTTGTTGTAAATTCTTCCGAAATTTGGTTAAGTCTAGTACCGATAACATTCATAGACACTCTTTAACAACGAGAATGTGATGCTCTGATCTCTCCTGAATAAGATGAACAGAAGCGGAGGGGTCAATCCTTAATCTCTGGTGAACATAACAGACCTTGTCCGAGGCACCAGTCGACCTTCTTGAGCTTTGATCTATAAACCTTATTGGCTTCAACCGATAATTATATACTTTCTTTAGTGGAGCCGAAGGGTATTTCCTATTTTTGAGTTGAAGGATTTTCTCAGGAGTTTTCATCCTAGGCATCTCCAAAGCGGAAGTACTTCTATTCAGCACTTTAACCCAAGGGTCATTTTGTGCTCTGGTTCTTCTTTTTGGTGTAAGTACCATATTTTTACACCCCTTTCTAATCTTGGTTAACTATTTTAACCATGGTTAATACCCTCTAACCCTAGGCCTAACCCTATTTAAGCCTTAGTCAAATCCTAGGCAAACCCTAGGTCAAACCTAAACAAACCCTAGGCCTAACCCTAGGTCAAACCTAAGGAAATCCTAGGCCTAATACTAGTCAAACCCTACGCCTAACCCTAGTCAAGCCTTAATCAAACCCTACGCAAACCCTAGGCAAACCTAAGCAAACTCTAAGCCTAACCCTAGTTAAACCCTAAGTTTAACCCTAGTTAAACCCTAGGACTAACTATAGGCAAACCCCTAGTCAAGCCTTAATCAAACCCTAGGCAAACCCTAGGTCAAACCTAAGCAAACCCTAATCAAACCCAAGGCCCATTTCTAAGCCCATGGAGCCAAAACCAAAGCCAAATCACCCTGTGGGCCCAAACATGGGCCCACAAGCCCTGAGCACCGTTGGAGTGGGGCCCACTTACTTTTTTTGAAAAAAATTAGGAATGACAGTAAAGTTATTACAGCCATTTCCTCTTTTAGGAAAAGGTACAGTGATCCAGGCCAATTGCAAACGGGTTGGGCCTGTTTTACTAAAAAATAGGAAATGGCGATAAAGTCTCTACCCCTATTCATGATTTGGTTCAAAACTGTTCTGGGACCCCCCTGGCCATTCCAGCTCTGCCTCCCTCATGTCCTACACCTCCTTAGGATATCCCTAAACTACCCAAGGTCCCCTAAATCATATAAATAAACCCCATCCTCAAGCTTTCATCCTACTCCAAAAAAATCCATATTGATTCTCTGTTAGTTTCACTGTGCAACCCAAAATCAGCACCCCTAACCTTTGCCTCTACCCTAGGAGAGACCTTAGAATACCTAGGAGCAACCCAGGCCACTCCCAGTGCTCCACCATCGTGCACCAGCCTACCACCACCGTGCATTGTCTCCTACACTATTGTGAGAATCGATCTAACAGGGTAGGATCCCCTACCCCTTTATTTCTTTCTGTTTAAAGCATTGTAAGGTCTCTAGTCCTACTCCAAGGGCCCTTTTCATTCTTGTTTTGGTCTATATATCCAAGGACAAAGGTCCCCCTGCCTTATTATAGGCATGAGGGACCCTCTTGAGGGTTCAAGCCTCGGCTCAATGGCCCCCTACGTGCATGACACCTCCCCTAAACCTCTGGGGGACCCTAAGTCCATGAGGGATCCCTTGGACGTGGCCTGGACCTACCCCAAGGGGGGAAATTTTAGTTTCTAGAAAAAAACCAGAAATAGCGGTAAACTCAATACCACAATTCCTAGTCATCTCCCTTATAGTCGCTTTACACCCCATTTGGGTGGGCCTTGGTCCATTCCAGGGCCTATTCTTGGTTCCTTGACATCCTCCTATCTCCCCTGGTCCTTTCAGGTTAACCCCAGTAGCCTAACCATGGTTAAAAGCCTCCAATTTGGAAGCTATCCAGAATGGCGGTGGAGAGTCTACCGCCATTCCATGTTCTCTGTTACAGTGTTCCGTGGCCACTGTGAGGCCATTCCAGACAATTCCTTGGGCCCACAATAGGCCCAGGATACCTAGGGTAGTCCACTACACCCTTGGAGGGCCCATGACCCCTGCGGATTAACCCCTGACCTTACTTCAGACCTGCAAAAACTATTCTCAGAAAAACTGAGAATGGCGATAAACTGATCACCGTCATTCCCTGATTTCTATAATCTGGGCTTTGCACAGGGTTCAGACCAGGTAGGAGGCCATTCTAGGCCTTGCCTTGCTATCTGGGCTCATTTTAGACCTACCTACACCTTTAACTGGAGTTAGCTTAATCCCGATTAACATTTAACCATGGTTAAAGCCTCTTAACCTTAGAAAAATCCTAAAAATTGCCAAAAACATTCAAAAATGTAAAGAGACAAAAAAACTTGACTTTGGACCTTTTTACCATAGGTAGCAGCCCTAACCATGGTTAACTCTCCTTTTAACCTCGGTTAGCAACCCTAACCATGGTTTGATCCCTTTTGGCCTACTGGGCCTAATCCCTTAGCCTACCAGGCTTACCCTTGGCCTACCGGGCCAACCTTAGCCTATCGGGTTTATCCTTGGCCTACCGTGCCTAATCCTTCACCCTACCGGGCTTACCCTTGACCTATCGGGCCTAACTTTAGTCTATCGGACTTACACTCGGCCTACCGGGCCTATCTTTTAGCCTATTGGGTTAACCCTTGACCTACCAGGCCTACTCTTAGTCTATCGGACTAATCCTTGGCCTCTAGGCCTAAACCATGAACTTGACCAACCCGGCTAACCAAACCTAGCCCCCCGAGCTAGACTATTAGCCACTTTGGTCCACATACACCCCTTAGCCTTGGCACGGGCTCAGGTGCCAGAACTACGATTGGTCTGATCTCACCCTTGTGAGTACGTAGGCAATCCATACCGGGTTCGACCCTATTTAGTTTTTCTTTCTTGGGTTAGTATACTCTAATTACTTCGGCATTTGAATAATTTTGTCTTTAATTTGGCTTATACCTAGAGAGTAGGTAACCATTGCAAAATGGGGGCTCTGGGGTGTCTAACACCTTCCCTGTGACTTAATCGAATCTCTTACCTAGAATTTCATATAGACCATAAGACCTTATCGACAACCCGGGGACATCCATTCTGAATTAATAGGTGGTGACTCTCAATCAAAACCCGTGAGTGCTAAAATCCGTACTCATAGATCTGGCGACTCCGCTGGAAAAACTTTCTAAGTTTCAACCCGGAACCTACGTCTAAGCCAAATAAACCTCAAAATTATTCAAATGCCTAAGTTGTTAGCCTAATATTAATTTTTTTATCACTTTTGGGTATATTGTGTACTATGCATATCATACATATCATTGTAGTGTAATAACCTATGAAACCCAGTAGACAGGCTTATTACGCTTATGGCTGCTGGATGATCATCCTCAGTGTCAGAAGCTTAAAAGTCTTGGAGGTCCACGGAATTACTCCTGTTGGGTGATTACCTTCAGGGAAGGATTCTGAATGCCCCCACTTACACCAATTGTCCCTTTTCAGGTATGTTCTATACTGGAGAGTCGCATATATGGTTTTAAATGACCTTCACCTTTTTAGGAAAACACCTCTATTACCCCAGCAGTCAACATATAGACTAGGCTTTGGAGTAGTTTACAAGCAGCCAATCCAGAGGGACACTCTAAACCCTAAACCTGCTTGCACCCTATACCTATCCCCAATTATGCTTGACTATTAGGACACTCTTACACTGGTAAGTACCCACCCAGGGGCTTGTAATGAGCCATACTTGTATTTGTAATAAAACACATCCAATCTTGCATCCTGACATCGCACATGGGGTCCAAATCCCAGGCTGATAGGTCTACAGAAGACCTATCCATTGCCTTGACCTGATAGGCTCTCGGTTCCCAATAACTCGAGTAAAGCATGCCAGACCTCTATTCGATTGCCTTATTGGATCATATGTGCCCTGTCACACCCAATTAAAAACCAAAAATCAAAAAATACAGTCATCATCATCCTTGCATTTCCATCTGCAGACAAGTACACTCACATAGAGTTTATCTTTGTCTAGGTAGATGGCAGGTCCTTCAGGGATTGGTAAGTCAATTGGTCAATCGTCATTGCCCGTGCATTTGACATCTCAGGCGGCATGTGATTACAACCTCTAGAAATTAATTGAAGCCCTCACTCTTAGTTAGCGTCTCGCTTAGGCTCAGTACTACAAAACGGGATCCATCATAGATCATACAGGGGGCAAGGAAGAAGATGCTTTACTATGACTCTCTTAACTACGACTGGATGAGCGGCATTGGCTCCTTCTGGTTGTCATGCCGAGCAGCTTAGTGTAGTTTGGTATAATTGGATTGTGTTACCAAAATTTTGTTTTGAAAACTGTTCTGGACTTTTGTAAAAGTTTTGATTTTGATAGACGAATGCTTAGCTAGCTTTCAGATTTGCCAGTAAATTACCTTTGTTAGGGTTTAATGAGAATTTGTGGGTTGTCTTTTACTCATGGAGAGTGGAGTATGATTAAAAAAGGATTTTCTCCCATTGGGGATACTAACGGGGGTAGACAAGTCTTACTTGTGGCTATTGAAGACTCCTACTGGGGCTTCGCTGGGGATTTTTGTACTAACGGTCTACTAAGGAATTGTTCCTAGAGGAATCTCTGTTGGGGATAGTCGGGAGTCCGGTGTGACTGATTGCTGCCAGATTTTCTTGCCAAACTACTCTTCAGCTTTTCCTCCTTTTTTTACCCTTCGAATGACTAAGTCATGGGATTCACATAATTTTTGTGTTATAAGGCCGTTATCGGTTTTCCTCATGCCTGCGAAGCTGATTGATTTTTTTCTCTTCGACTCCGCTCGAGGAAAGATTCAAGAGAGCTAATCTCTGGGGGGATCTCTAATCTTGAGAAGGTTTCGACTTGTATTTTGAGTTCTCTTTTGATGGAAACTTATACTTCTTTATTCGAAGTTGATTTTACTGGGGGTCTACTCCTTTGGTGACCGCATTTGATTGTCCGGTTGCCTATGATCAGGTCATGATGTAGTTCAGACAATACCATAAATGGCAAGGGAGGGTGTCCTTGATGAAAGGTTTTGTGAAAGAAAGGTTGTTATGCTCAAGGGGCTAATTAGCAGATTTCATTGATTTGAAAATGGTTTACATTATTGGGGATAAGGAGGGTGCTAAGGATACCCTCTTATCCTTTCCTAGAGAATCTATGAGTGCAAAGAGCCTATCAGATCTAGACCTTAAACGTAGTATCGTTTGACTTTGTCCATGTTTACGAGCTCTAGGAGGTCTTCGTCATCCATATGACTGAGTCGAAGGGCACCGCCAGAGATTTTTTCTCAGATAATGTATGGGCCTTCGTACTGGTGGGCGGAGTAGATATTGCTTTATCTTGTCAAAGGCTTCCTGACACTCGTCTGTCCAGACTGTAGGTACATTCTTTTTGAGAAGCTTGAAGATTGGTTCACTTATCAGAGTGAGCTGAGAGATGAATTGAATGATGTACTAAATTCTGTCTAGGAATCCATGGATTTCCTTTTTCAGTTTGAGGAGTTAGAATTTTGATGATAGTCCTAGCTTTAGCTGGGTCAATCTCAGTACCTCTTTTACTGACTATGAAACTAGTGAGTTTTCCTGATGAAGCTCCAAAGACACATTTGGCCGTATTCAGTCTTAGGCCGAAATCTCTGAGTCTGTCGCATAGTCTCATCAGGTTTTCAGGATGTTGCCTGATAGTTGGAGATTTGACAATCATGTTATCTACATAGACTTCAGCTGTCTTGTGGATCATGTCATGAAATAGTGCTGTTATGGTTCTCTGGTTGGTTGCCCCTGTATTTTTGAGTCCGAAGGGCATCACCTTGTAGCAAAACATGCACCAAGGTGTGATGAAGGAGGTTTTCTCCATGTCTTCTTCTACCATTCTAATATGGTTGTATCCAGAGAAACCATCCATGATCCATGAATGAGAGTGTCTTACCCTGCAGTGTTGTCGACCAAGATGTCGATGTGAGGGAGAGGAAATTTGTCCTTAGGGCTGGCCTTGTTCAGGTTTCGGTAGTCAATACACATCTGGACCATTCCATCTTTCTTAGGTACCGGCACAATGTTGGTTAACCATTCAGGGTAGGTTGCTACTGTTAGGAAGTCTGCTTTGATCTGTTTCACTACTTCTTCTTTGACCTTCTATGACCATTTGGACCTCATCCTTCTCAATTTCTACTTAACTAGTCTCAACCCAGGATTTAGGGGCAGTCACTATACCACCAATGTTGGGTCTAGGCCGGGTATGTCTGCATAAGACCAAGCAAAGACGTCATTATAGTTTTTTAAGAAGCCGACCATGTTTGCTCTTTGTTGTGGGCTCATGGTTGTACTTATCTTGACGAGCTGGGGGTTATCTTCTGATCTGAGATTTACAGTCTTAGTATCCTTGATGTTAGACTGAAATATCCCTTCACTGCGCTCAAGGAGTTCAAGGATCTCTAGGGGAGGCTCCTCCCCCTGCTCTTCGTCATATTAAACTTTCAAAAGTTCAAGAAGGGTTTTGGGGGTAGCCCTGTTGCTGGCGATTTCCTGGTAAATTATTTAAGTTTAACTTAGCATGTTTTTATTATTTTTGGTGGCTTCAGGACACTAGGCCTTCCAAGGAAAGGGTCCATGTGATTTCGTCATCAACCACTTTGAAAAGTTGATGCAAAACATAATTTTGAGTCAAAAATCAGATTTTTATTGATAAAAACAGATGACTATTGTTTACAAAAGTATTGACTCAACAAAAAGAAGCCCACTGTGGCCGACATTTGGATTTCTCAATAGGAGCAAAAGAGAAAATAGAAGGAGAAGAGTAGTGCTTGGTCACTGTCTGATCGGACCAACCTGTTCTACAACTTGCTTGTCCGGCCCTGGATGGCCTCGATGGTGAGAGCCTCAGTCCACCAATGATTAATGGTCGATAACTGGATGACGCTTTGGCACTGTTGGAGAGGGTATAGACTTGCTCTCTCATTGAATCTTCAGTTTCGATAGCGTCTTTGACAGTCAGCTCGTCGAACGTTTGTGTCATGCTGAAAACTTATGGATCTGGAATGCCTGAAGACTCGATGTTGGGTTGAGGGTTTGAGATACTAGCAATGGGTGTAAGAGGGGTGTTAGGATAATCTCCAGGGTCTGAGGGTCGAAAGATTCTAACTGGGAATATTACGGAGATGTGGGGTCTGAGTTCTGGCTTCGCCTACCAACTGCTCTTCTTGGTTAGTTTAGTGAGATAGTCCTCGTACTTTGGCATGTATCCTAATCCAAGAATGAAGTCTGGTAGCCTAAGGCAGAGTTTGACCAAGATTAGGGCTACTAACAGGGATTAGGTCAAACTAACTATGGTTAGGATTACTAACCAAAGTTAAAGGGGTGAGGTCAGGCCCGATAGGCCAAAGTTAGGCCCGGTAGGCCAAAGGATTAGGCCTAATAGGCCAAAAGGGTATTAGTCAAGGGTTAGGGTTGCTAACCGGGGTTAAGATGATGGTTGACCATGGTTAGGGGTGCTAACCATGGTAAAAGGTCCAATAGGAGCATTTTTATCTTTTTGGATTTTTTATATGTTTTTGATATTTTTTCAGATTTTTACCCAGGTTAAAAGAGCCTATCCATGGTCAAAAGGGAGTTTAACCATGGTTAATCTATTTAACCGTGGTTAGACAGGGATTAGAGTATGATTTTTGTTATTTCTTGCACTCTTAGATTATTTGAGATTTTTGGAAAATTCTGGGGATTTTTTTCTCATGGTTAGATCAGCTAACCGTGGTTAAATTTTAACCAAGGTTGGCTTAACCTGTAGTTAAGGCTGGGAGTAGGTTTGAATGAGCTCAAGGGGCTAAACAGGGTCTAAAGTGACCTCCTATCAGGCCTACGCCTTTACAAAGCCCATTAAACAAAACAAATGGAAATCCCATTACCGCCATTCTCAATCATTTTGAGAATGATTTTTGCCAGGTTATGGGAAGGGTTAAGGCCTAACCCAAGGGGTCGTGGACCCTCAAGGATGATCAGGAGACTATGCCACGCATCCTGGGCCTGTGGTGGGCCCTGGACTTGGTTCAAAAAGGGCCCACAGTGGGCCTAAAATCCCTGCAACATAAATTCAAAAATTACGGTAGATGATATACCGCCATTCTTGGACAGTTTTCCTTTTTGGGTGTTTTAACCGTGGTTAGTGTGGTGAGGTGAACCTAGAGGGACCAGGGTGAGCTCGAGGAGGCCATAGGGAATTGATCTATGCCCTGGAATAGACCAGGACTTACTCAGGTGGGGGCCACATGGGCCAAGACAGAAACCATCAGGAATGACGGTACTGTGTTTACCGTCATTCCTAGATTTATCCAGAAATGGGTTTTGCCTTACGAGGCTATTGCTCGGGGTATTCCAGGGGTTCCCTCATGGACTGAGGGACCCCCAGAAGTCCCTGAGGTTACCTGAAATGCTGGTGTGCCCTTGAGGGGTTCCCCACACCTATGAAGAAGGTGGGGGAGTCACCTATCATGGGTTTTCTGCCAAATAGATAAAGATACTCCCCTGGAAGAATTAGGGCCTTACAATGCCATGCAAAAGGAACCAAAATAGGGGTAGGGGGAAGCCCTACCCTTCTATTGGTGGCTGTTGGTGGCCTTGAGTGGCAGCGATGGTGCTGTGGTGGTGAAGCACGACTAACGGGGAGTTGGGCTGCTACCTGGAATTGAGGAGATGCTCAAGCGAGCTTAGAGGAGTAGGCTTGGTGCCTTAGAAATTGATAGGAATTCAGAGTGGGAGTTCAATTGTGCTCTTTGGAGGTAGTGGAGGGTGGCTTTTATAGAGGGGAGGCTTGAGAATACCCCTAGTATTAGTATCAGGTTAGGCGGTGGTGCAGAAGGGCGGAGTGGGGTGTCAAAAGCATGCCTGAGCACACAGGGGGTGGTTGTGCTGTTGAACACGAAACTGGGTATTGGGGGTAGAATAACTACCGCCATTACCAAAATAGTGCAAAATGGTAATAGCGGTAGATTATCTACCGCCAATACCAGGTTTTACCCAACAGAGGCCTGGCCCAGGCAATACACGCGGTACAGGAGGAGGGATTTGAATTTCTTGGGCCCCCTGGGCCCAAACCAAGGGTTTATGCTCTAGGGGCCTTGGACTTAAGGGTTTTAGGCCCTAAAGGTTTAGAGCTAGGCTAGGGCTAGGTCCTGGGGTTGACTAGGGTCTACATAGGGTTAGGGTTTAACTAGGGTTTGCCTAGGGTTAGGGTCTAACTAGGTTTAGGTCCTAGGATTTAACTAGGGTTAGGCCTAGGTTTGACTAGGGTTTGTCTAGGATTAAGGGTACTCGGTTGGTTAGGGGTAACCATGGTTAAGAATGGGGAGTAAAAATTGGGTGCTTACAGCTGCCCCTCTTTGTCGGAGAGTGCCAAGATTGGTAATTGAACAATAAAGACTGGAATCATCCGATTTTTACACCAAGATCAGATTTTGGGGAATGCAATATAATGCGTACTGTGCAAATGGTGGGTGTGATGAAGTGATTAGGGCCACTGCAGGGGAGTAGCGAACTACTAGGGAAGAACGATGATGTAGGAAATGTGTGGTTCGGAGGTACTTAATCGAAAGAGGGTGTCACTTGGAAGCAGCAACTAGGTTGATTGAAATGGTGTTTCCTGAAGGGGATTTAACCATATCGATCAAAGGACACAGGGGTGTCGAGAACACACGGGGTGTTGAGGGACACATAGGGGTGTCACCAGGGGGACATGCAGGAGGTAATGCTGTTTTGTGACGAGACTGTCACGGAGCACACAGGATGTCTAGGACACACGGGGGTGTCCAAAAGGGAGACATACAGGAGGTAACGTTGTTTTGTGATGAGGCTATCACAGAGCACACAGGATGTCAAAGGCACACGAGGGTGTCACAAGGGGGACATGCAGGAGGTAATGTTGTTTTGTGACGAGCCTGTCACGAAGCACACAGGATGTATAGGACACACGGGGGTGTCACAAAGAGGGCATGCGGGAGGTAATGTTGTTTTTTGACAAGACTGTCACGAATCACATAAAATGTCTAGGATACACGGGGTTGTCATGAGGGGAGCATGCAGGTGGTGTACACTGTTAAGGTACACGCGGGATGTCAAAGACACACGGGGTGTCGTAATGGGATTGAGGCATGATGCCGGATTTGATGTTGATATGGCCGAGAGGCACTGGAGTTTGATCATGCTGATATGATGCTGAGCAGTTTGGTCACGAAGAGTGTCGATATGCAAAGGGATGTCATGCAGGAGATAAAGGCAAGGATGGTTTCCCATGACTCTACTAAATACAGTTTACTGGAGAGGAGTGGCGATGGCTTCTTCTGCTTTGCTAGCTAGGGCTGCTTGGTGCAGGTTGGTACCAATGGATTTTGATACCAAAAGTTGCTTTTGAAAAATCATTTTTCAGAAAAAAAGTGTAGAAGACTTTTTATAAAGATTTTTGCTTTTGACAGAAGAATGTTTAGTTAGCTTTTAGATTTGTCAGTAAATCGCCTTTGTTCAGGGCTTAAGGGGAGTTGTAGATTGTCTTTTACTCTCGGAGAGTAAAATATGCCTTAGAGCAAGATGCTGCTGGGGATAAACAAGTATGCCCAAATCCTGTTGCAAGCTGGTGACCTTGACTGAGGAGAGGCTTTCTGGTGGGCCTTGGAAGCTTCTAAACTGTTGCCGGGGAAGAGTATTGCTGATAGTCATTAGAGGCTCCTGGTGGGAATCCGCTGGGGATTTGAGGATTGTTTGCAGTCGGAGATCTGCTGAGGAATGGGCCTTTGCTGTGGGCCACTGCCGGGGGATTTTTGAGATGTTCCTGTCTTCTGAGGATGCCGATTGCTAGGGATAATTGGGGAGTCCGGTAAGCCTGATTACTCCCAAATTCTATTGCTAAACTGATTTTCAGCTTTTCTCCATTTTTTACCCTTAAAATGACCAAGTCCTGGGATTCGCATAATTTTTGCGCAATGAGGTCGTCTCCAGTTTTCCTCATGCTTGTGAAGCTGATTGATTTTTGTTCCCTTTTTGTCCCTAGTCACGAGACTAAGTCTGGTGTCTTGTAATTTTTGCGTAATGAGGTTGTTGCTGATTTTCACTCATACCTGCAATTTGTTGGAAAATAGATCTTCTCCCCTTCATTGCCCTAAATGGTGATCTAGGGATTGACACTCCACTAAGGATGTAAATGTGATACCATGCTTGCACTCGCAGTTCCTAGAGGATCTAGGAAGACTTAGACTAGGACGAAACGTAGGTTAGGGGACCGAAGTTTGGGACACCCTAGAGTTGTAGTTGATTTGCACTCCCTTAGAGTTTTTTTTTAGCTCCACTAGGGAATTACCCTTTCTGGTAGGGGCTGACTCCTGGGGATTCTTCCCTATTTGAGGGAGAGGTTGACTCTTCTGGGGAAAGTTTGATTCCACAGGGGAAATGATTTGGGAGAAGCTGATTCTACTAGGGATAAAGCCCGAAAAGATTGTTTTGCTCGGGGAGTCTCTGATTTTTGAGAATATTTCGACTTCTAATTTGGGATTTCTCTTTATGAAAATTTTGTATACATTGGTATCGACTCCATCGAAGAAATTGGGAGAGTTGGACTCAGCTTGGGGAGGTTTGACTTTATGGGGGATAGTCGTCTCTGTGGAAAGAGAGCTAGGAAAATTTTGACTTTCCTTGGGGAAGGGGAGATTCTGGTGAATTTTTAATCCCTTTGGCGACCGCACCTGATTTTTCAAGTTGCCTACGTACTCTATGCAGGATCAGGTTATGACGTAGTTCAAACAAATTATCACAGTTTGGCGAGGGAGTGTCCCGGAAAGGTTTTTGTGAAAGAAAGGTTGTTAGGCTAGAGGGGCTAACTAGTGGATTTCATTGATTTTTGTAAAAGGGTTTACATTATTGGGGATGAGGAGTGTGCCAAGGATGGTCTCTTGTCATTTCCCAGAAAAACTACTAGTGCAAAGCGCCTATCAGACCTAGACCCTAAGCGTAGTATCTTTTGAATTTGTCCATATTGAAGGACTCTGGGAGGTCTTCGTCATCCATGTGTTCTAGTCGAAGGGCGCCGCCGGAGAATTTGTCTCGAACGATGTATGGGCCTTCATAATTGGGAGTGAACTTGCCCCTCGGGTCAGGGCAGTTTGGCAACATTTTCTAGAGAACCAGGTCACCAATCTCGATACTTCATGGTTTGACCTTCTTGTTGAATGCCCTAACCATGCGCCTCTGATAGGCCGGGGAGTGATTGATGGCTTTCAATTACCGCTCTTCAATCAGATTCAGCTGCTCATACCGAGTTTGTGCCCATTCTGCTTCTGAGATGTCTGCTTCCATTAGTACTTTGAATGATGAAATCTCTACTTCAATGGGGAGGACTGCTTTCATATCATAGGCCAAAGAGAATGGTGTTGCCCCTGTTGAAGTTCTGATGGACGTTCTGTAGGCCATGAGTGCGTATGGGAGCATCTCATGCCAGGCAGATTAGTTGTTTGCCATCTTCTCAATGATTTTCTTTATGTTCTTGTTGGTGGCTTCAACGGCACCATTAGTCTGAGGCTTGTATGGTGTAGAGTTGTGATGCTGTATTTTGAATTTCTGGCAGAGATCAGTCATCCCCTTGTTGCAGAATTGAGAGCATTGTCTGTTACAATCTCATATGGGATACCGTATCAGCAGATGAAGTCCTTTTTCAAAAAATACTAAACCACGAAGGCTGTGACGTTGGCATAAGAGGCTACCTCGACCCATTTTATAAAGTAATCAATTACAATTAGGATGAATCGATGTCCGTTGGATGCTTTCGGAGTTATGGGTCTGATGACGTCGATGCCCCAAGTAGAGAAGGACCAAGGAGCGGTGAGGTTGTGTAGCCTTGTTGGTGGTGCATTGATCTTGTCAGTATAGATTTGGCACTGGTGGCACTTCTGTACATGCCAGCAGCAATCAGCTTCCATGGTGGACCAGTAGTAGCCTAACCTGAAAATCTTCTTGGAGAGCATTAACCCATTCATGTGTGGGCCACAAGTGCCTCCGTGAAGTTCTTCAACTACTTGTATTGCTTCACTAGTGTCAAGGCATCTGAGCCAAATCAGATTCGACGATCTTTTGTACAAGATTCTCCCTGACTAGACAAACTGAATGGCCAACATTTAGATTGCCTGGCGGTCTGTCTTGGTAGCATCAAGTGGGAAGGCTCCATCCTCAAGAATTACTTGATGTCCGTATACCAAGGCTTGTCGTCTGATACCTCTTCAATCTCAAGGCAGTAGGCAGGTTGGTCCTGTTACTGAATTTCCATCGGCCAGAGCATGATGCCCCTAGGGATTTGCACCATAGATAACAGAGTAGCCAATACATCGGCAAACCTGTTGTGATGCTTGGACCTATGACTGAAGTAAATTCTTCTGAATTGAGTGATTAGCATGTTAAGGTAGGCTAGATACGGGACCAACCTTGCTTCTCGAATGGCCCAAGATTCATTTGCCTGACAGATTATAAAAGATAAGTCACCGTAGACGTCTATCTCTTCAATCCCGATGCCTAGGGCTTCTTTCAGACCGGCTATGCATACCTCATATTCTGCTTTGTTGTTTGAACATCTAAATCACAGTTTGACTGAGATGGGGAGGTGTGCTCCCTTGGGTGAGATCAGGACTGCTCCTGCCCCGTGCCCGTGACTATTGGTTGCTCCGTCAAAGTATAACTCTCAGTCAGAGTATTCTTGCTCTTCTATTTCTGTGTACAAGATGGCTTCGTCTGGAAAATGATCATGTACAGACACATAATCCTATGCTGGACTGTGGGCTAGATGATCTACTATCGCCTAACCCTTAATTGACTTCTGAGTCATGTACGTGATGTTGAATTCAGACAACATCATAAGTCATCGGGCAGTCCTTCCGGTGGTGGCTGGCTTTTGCAGTAGATACTTGAGTGGGTCCATCCGGGAGATCAAGATTACCGGATAGGAAAGTAGATAGTGCCAAAGACCAGTAGCCCAGACCAGTGCTAGACATGTCTTCTCAAGAGGGTTGTACTGCTCTTCATGCTCTAGCAGGTGCTTACTGTCTCGTCATGTTGTGTAAAGACGCACCCCATGGAGGTTTCCTGTACTGAGATGTAGAGTAGCAGTGGCCATCCTGGTGTAGGAGGTACAAGTACTAAAGGATGGAGGAGATACTATTTTATTTTGTCAAAGGCTTCCTAGCACTCGGCTATCCAGACTGTCAATGTGTTCTTCTGGAGAAATTTGAAGATCGGCTCGTATATCGGAATGAGCTGAGAGATGAACCGGTTGATGTATTGAATTCTATCTAGGAATGCACGGATTTTCTTTTCAGTTTGGGGAGTTGGCATTTCGATGATAGCTCTGGCTTTAGCTGGATCGATCTCGATGCTTCTTTTGCTGACTATGAAGCCGAGGAGCTTTCTTAATGAGGCTCCAAAGACGCATTTGGCTAGATTCAGTCTCAGGCCGAACTCTCTGAGTCTGTCACAGAGCTTTTTCAGGTCTTCCGGGCGCTTCCTGGCAGTAGACGATTTGACGATCATATCATCCACATAAACTTCTGTTGTCTTGTGAATCATGTCGTGGAATAGGACTGTCATGGCCCTCTGGTAGGTTGCCCCTGCATTCTTGAGTTCGAAGGGTATTACCTTATAGATGAACGTGCCCCAAGGTATGATGAAGGAGGTCTTCTCCATGTCTTCTTCTGCCATTCTGATCTGGTTGTATCCAGACAAGTCATTCATGAATGAGAGTGTCTCGTGTCTTGCTGTGTTGTCGACTAGGATGTCGATGTGCGGAAGTGGGAAGTTGTCATTGGGGCTCACCTTATTCAGGTTTCCATAATCGATACACATCTGGACCTTACCATCCTTTTTTGGTACCGGCACAATGTTGGCTAACCATTCAAGGTAGGTTGCTACTGTCAGGAAGCCTGCATTGATCTGCTTCTCAACCTCCTCCTTGACTTTCTGTGAGCATTCGGGCCTCATCCATCTCAGTTTTTGTTTAGCTAGTCTGACTTCTGGGTTCAGGGGCAGTCTATGTTGCACCAATGCTAGGACCAGGCCGAGCATGTCTAAATATGACCAGGCAAAGATTTCATAATAGCTCTTCAAAAAGCTGATCATGTCTATTCTCTGCTGAGGGCTCATGCTGGTGCCGATCTTGACAAGTTACGGGTTGTCTTCAGATCCCAGGTTCACTGTCTTGGTATCCTCAATATTCGACTGTAGTAGCCCTTCACTATGTTCTAGGAGGTCCAGAATTTCCTGAGGCGGTTCCTCATCCTGCTCTGAGTCATACTCAACTTCTGAAAGCTCAAAGGGGGTTTCAGGGCTAGCCTTGTCAATGGCGATTTTCTAACAAATCATTAAGCTCAGTTTAGCATGCTTATGTTTTTTGTTTTTGTTGGCTTCAGGACACTAGGCCTTCCAGGGGAAGAATCCGTGTGATTTCGTCATCAGCCAAAATGTTTATGCAAAACATGAATTTTGAGTCAAAATATCAGATTTTTATTTATAAAACAATATAATTGTTTTTTATAAAAGTTGACTCAAACCGAAAAGTGTCTGACAGTAGCCGACGTTTTGGATTTTGCAACAGGAGCAAAGAGAAATAGAAGGAGAAGGGTGATGCTTTATCACTGCTTGATCTGACCGACTTGTCCTGCATTATAGCTGCCCCGGCCCTAGCTGGCCTCAATAGTGAGAGCCTCAGTCCACCAACAGATTAGTGACTAGCGACTGGATGACACTTTAGTGTTGTTGGAGAAGGTGCAGACCTGCTCTCCCGCTAGATATTATGCTTCGGTAGCATCTTTGACAGTCAGCTCGTCGAACATTTGGGTCATGCTGAAAATTTCTGGATCCAAAATCCCTGAAGATTCAGCATTGGGCTGAGAGGTTAAGGCAACAGGTGCAGTAGGGGTATCGGGGTAGGATTGGAAGGTTTCAACTAGGAAGGTCACCGATATATGGGGTCGGGGTTCTAGTTTTGCCGACTGGCTGTTCTTCTTTGTCAGCTTGGAGATATAGTCCTCGAATTTAGGCTTGTACCCCAATCCGAATGGAGGAGTGTAGCACAGAGGCGTGTATCTCTTCTTCATCCCTTGGTTCCTAGCTCCCAAGCCTAATCCTGGCTGGTAATTCATCTTTGCCATCATCCTGACAAATAGCGGTAGCTGCTCTAGCTCTACTCTTCTATCTGGGCGATAGAACTAACCTATTCAAATTGATAAGTCATGAAAGTAGTGCCCTGCCGTAGCTCCTAGATGTCTCCCAAGGAACTCGCCAACTCCTCTAACGGTATTACGACCAAGTGGTCATCCTGGATAAATTTGATTCTCTGGTGCAGAGAGGAGGGAATGACTCCGGCCGTATGGATCCACGGCCTTCTGAGAAGCAAAGTAAATGAGGCTGGCACGTTTACGACTTGAAAGCTTGTAGTGAACTGAGCAGGTCCGACCGCGATGGTCAGGTCGATGTCACCCAGATTCTGCCTTATCGAGTTGTCAAAAGCCCTGATCGTCATGGGTCACTTCTTCACTTGACTGAGATCTACCCCTAGACTATGCAGTGTTGACAAGGTGCACACGTTCAGGCCGGAGCCATTGTCGATTAGCACCGATGATAATGTCTTGTCCATGCATTAGACTGCAATGTAGAGAGCCCGAGTGTGATCTCTATCGCTGTCCGGTATTTCCTCTTCCGTGAAGGAGATAATTCTGGATTCGTGTACCTGCCCTACCGTATGCCCTAGTTTCTCGAGCGTGATGGCTGGTGTTACATGAACATTGTTGAATACTCGGAGCAGCTGCTTCCGGTGATACTCGGAAGTCAGAAGGAGACCCAAGATAGAAATCTGTGTCGAGACTTTACCCAACTGCTGAGTTATGTTGAATTATTCTACTTTTTCCAAGATTTTTATCAGAACTATAGATTTTGCTGCTTCCTTTTCAAGGTCTGATACCCTTGCTCTTTCTGTCTCTTTTCCCTTCCCTTTTGCCAGCTCAGCCGCCAGCTATTGGTACATCGGCCAAATCGGGTGAGATTGGCTATGCTCTCACTCTCAATGATGAGAGAGCGAGGAGCCGATACATGGTTGAGGGTGAAAGGTTGAGAGGGGATATAGAGGATCCTGATAGGGCAAGTAGAAGTGGAGGCTTGGGCTGGAGCCATGAGCCAATTGGCGGGATAGGGGATTATGTAAACAATTTGCTCTTCATCCGATTCAAGAGCGAGGATTTGTACTGGGTCCTGGATGGCCTGGATATTTGACTGGGGAAGGGGGATTATGACCGGAGGTCGATAAGAGGGTCTGATGATGTTGTCATCGACTGCGGGTGCGAGAGGTCTCGGCTGCCCTGCCCTGGGCTCTTCCCACTGTATGAAATTGACTTGATTGTTGTGTGGGGGCAGTGGTGCCTAGTTGATTCTGGTATTGGCAGGGGCCAACTCAACTTTTCCCTCATCTAGGAGATCCTGGATGGCGGACTTTAGGCCGATGGAAAAGTCGGTTGCCTGGCCTGGTCCTTGATGAAAGGTACAGTGATGATCGGCGATGTAATTTTTGTTTCTCTTATCTGGGGGTAAGAGGGGAGTAGGGCCTCTCAAGGCGAGAAGACCTTGCTTGGTTAGAAAGTTCAGAAGTTGGCTGAGAGTGTGAGGAAGAGGAGTAAAGTTCCTGGGGGGCTTCTCATGTTGACGATTTTGTCCCTAGTTAGGCCGGGCTGGCCAAGTGTTCCTAATGTCTGGCTGAGGCTGAGCTGCTGGAGCCGGTAATTTGATGGGTGTTGTGGAAGCCACCATGTGTACATTTTTTTTCTTTCTCTGGTCCCGGGGACCACTGTTCCTTCTGGTTGAGGGTGTTGTTTTGGGGGGATCATGCCCTAGACTAGAGTGGACCGGCCCATTTTTTATGGCAGCCTCTATACGGGCACCTATTTTGACAATGGTGCCGAAATCTACCAGTGGTAATGTTACCATGAGAGTGGAGTAGGGCTACTTCAAAGTACCCATGAACATGCTCGCCATTTCCTCCTTAGGGATAGGAGTAAGGATTTTTGCTGCCATTTTCCTCCAGCAGGTGGCGTATTCCAAGAATGATTCGTTGTTGCGCTGGCTCATTTGCTCGAGCTGGCTCCTCTGCGGTTAGAGCTTCTGGTTAAAGAAATAATGCTGTTCCACGAAGCTATCCATAGCATCCTGCCAAGTCTTGATCATCTGCTTGTCTACAGACATTCACCAAGTAAAGGCTGCCCCCTTTAGACTTTTTTGAAAGTATTGGATGAGTAGAGGCTGATTCTTCTTACAGGAGCATGTCCCTAGGTATAGCTGTAGATGTTGTTTTGGGCAGCCTGAGCCGTCGTATTTGTCAAAGTTTGGCACTTTGAAACATGTGGGAACGGCATCTCCTAATAAGAAAGTCAAGTCCTCTAAAGACAGACTGGTGCTGGCAGATGCACCCTTCATCTGTTTCATCTCCTCTTTCATCTGTTTGATCTCCTCGTGCTGATCACGGAGAGATGGTGTAGGGTCCGAGGATGACGGTCTGTCTTGGTTGATGTGTGAGGCCTTAGGTTGTTCTACCCCATCAAAATGCTCGTACTCCATGTCACCTCCACCTGTAACGGGTCCAAGGTTCAGGATAATAATTGGAATATGATGAGGCTTGGGGATAGGTTGCTCGATCGATTCGCCAGTCGAGGATCCGAGAAGAGGGTTCATCAGTTTGGATTCCAATTAGAATCTTCATGGATTCCAGAACACTGTCAAGTTTTGTTTGCATGGCCACGATGTCTCTATCATGTGCCTGTAATATTTTGCTGGTTCTCTACTGCTGATCTGTAGGTTCTGCCATTGAGTCTGTACTGCTTCCGGATGTAGCACTGTTGGGTACTGTTCTGTGACTGATACCTCTGTTAGAACTATTTCGAGTGATGCTGCCTCTACGAGAATTACAATCATAGAGCGAGTCATGGGTCGGCTCATGCAACTGAAAGGAATGCAACGACTAATCACGATTATGCATGATTTGCAAGATAGAGTACAGGAAAAGATTTTTTCATTGAATGCATGCTGAGTAAATACAGAACATGTGTAACTCAAAGAAAGAAAAGACTCGACCCTAGGCCAGTCCTCGGGATGGCCAAGTCAAGTTTGGTCAAGGCACTCCATCGAGGTCCATGATCTGTTTTGGAGGGAAGTGATCTCACCTCCATGTTTCAATTGTTTCTGAGCTTTGACATCCGAATCCCAACTGTTGGATCTGCTCAGTCACTTAACCTTTGCACTATCAAGCTGCTCGTTAGTGGACGTGCAGTTGGCCCTGACGATGGCTATGTCTTGGCATCACCGTACATCTCTTCTGGAGAGATTGACTGTATGCTCGATCCGTTCAACTTTGTCCGCCCCCAAAAACCCATACTACGAGTCGGGTGAATCTTGGCCAATAACTTGACAATGCTGATAAGCCATCCTGTAAAAGAGTAAGCCTACCTAGCGAAGCCAAACCCATGACAACGCGTCAGCAATCTCTCATCCTCATCTATCTATACCCAAGTATCCCAAGTTATAATACAATATCAAAAGACAAGGTGGACATCCCACCGCAAATCACAAGTATAAAGCCCCCTCCTATACGCCCTATTACCTACTGAAACCTACTTAGGCCAATGTCCCCATCACCGTCGAGGATCTCTGAGTGTCTCTTCGACGTACCCTCTCCTCACCTGGACCCGGGAGCACATCATCAAAGGAGGCAGTTGCTCCACAATTCCCTGCCGACATCAAACGTTTGGCTGAGCGTGGAATACTCAGCGGTACCTCCTACTAACCACAAGTCATAGAACATGCATAAATAATATAATAACATAGCAGAGAAATACTTTTAACATGAACAAGAACAATTGATATTTCAGCATGCTTGAAATCATGATCGTGAAACCTCGGTAATTCTCGTGGTACTTTTCTTGCCTTGTTCCTTACATTTAAATCATGTTTTTGTGCTTGGAAAAACTTGTTTGCATTTTCATTCATGTCTTGTTCTTTTCTTGTCACTTGTAAACTTGCTTGCATGAACATGAATGCAATGCAGTATGCTTGTCATGACATGATATGCCACAGGCTTACTTGAATTTAACTTGCTTGTTTGTCATGCATGCTTGGAGGTATGCCCTTGAACCACTTGAAGTCGGGAGTGTACTCCCTTCATCAAAACATTTCAAACTACTTGAAGTCAGAGTGTAAACTCCCTCAGCGAAATGAAAATAGAAGCACTTGAAGTCAAGCACCCTCATGAAACCAGGCATGCTTGAAAGGGCCTACACGTGCTTGTCCTTGTGAAAATGAATAGGACATACCCGAGGATAGGTCCTACCTTTTACCAACCCTTACATTTAGCCATGTCATGGTGTTCCGTGAATGAG